>BMAV01001900.1:575257-619237 GCA_019973955.1 Trichonephila inaurata madagascariensis | reverse complement strand
TTTCAATTGTACAGAGCCATAAATACTCCAATCGGTGACTTTTGGAACTAAATATTTTTATCACGGAATCTTACTTCCCCATGTCATCATTAGTCTCCCCACCAAGTTTGGTGCCATTGGTGTAGTTAGATAGAGTTGCAGGTGGCTTTGAATAGTGACTGTTTAAAAAAAAAAGGACCGTATATATACCTTGGAGTTTTTCATAACATTTATCAGAGTAAACGAGGAGGATAAAGGGTTTTTTTAATCTACTTGTAGGTACTGTGAAATAAAGATGAATAAGAAGAATTTTATCAAATAAGGAGTATTAACAAGAAAAGTAAGAAGTTAATATTGTAAAGAAAAATCATGTCTAAAATAAAAAAAACTAATGCACAGAAATTGATATCATGTGTTTTAATTTATTTATAAAATAACTAAAATGACTCTAACTTCAAGGAAAAGCACATTTGAAAAAATAAATAATAATCCGAGTAAGATCGCGTTTACAGTTACACATAAGAATTCAAAAATATAATTCACTTTGAAGTAATATACGATCGCTGAAACACTACCTATTGTAACCGTTTGTGCATAAAACCGCTAAGTAATATACGATCGATGAAACACTACCTATTGTAACCGTTTGTCCATAAAACTGCTAAACAAAATATTTACTTTCCTCTTGTCATCCGCCCTCTATTTTTATTTCCCGCTTTCAACAATAAAGAATTTTAATCATATACTCAAGAAAACAAGGTCACGTTTTAAAATACTCCCAGACGACATAAAATAATATTGGACGATATAATGTAAGGTAATCAATAAGGTACATTTTGGTGTTCTTCAAAAAGAATATGGTTGATAGTTGAATTACATTTATTTACATTGTTGATGTAGTTTTTATTTAATAATTTCCTTAAAAAGTAACGGGATTTCCACAAATTTTATTCTCTATTCGCAAAATTCCTTTTTTTATAGAGCAGATTATAATTACTTCTAGGCCGCGGTAGCCGAGTGGTCAAGGTATCGGATCGTGGCTGGCTTTGTCACGAGTTCAAGCCCAGTACCCCTAAAGACCCGCCGTGTAGGGCAGCGATGCACGTTAAATTTGTCGAGAGCTCAAATGTCTTCCCGTCCATGTGGTGTGGTAGTTAGGAGAGAGGAGTGCCAGCTCAGGTGTCGTCCACGTCACTTGACCATGGTTCAAAATTATTTGGTCCGTCGCCAAAAGCCCTCGTGTAGCTGAACAGTGCGACGTTAATATTCACTCACTCACTCATAATTACTTGTAAATTATACATTTTTATATAAAATATATTCGACTAAAATGTATATCTCATGCATAATTAATGTGATCTACGAACACGTGCTTCTTTATGTCTATGTTTTGTTTTATATATTAGAGCAGTAATTCTCAGCCCCCCCCCCTTTTTTGTTGTTGTTTTTTTGCGGTACACTTTTAACAATTTCAAAATTTGGTTGCACACTAACAATAAAGTAAGTTTTAAAGAGAATTTTACTTATCTATAAAATATACATTATGTAAAATAGTTTATGATAATAGTTTTCAATGTTAAATAAAATAATATGTACTATGAAGAAAACAAAATGTTTATTGAGTAATTAATTAGAAGAATACATTTAATGCTAAATTTGAGCTTGATAATTTTTGAAAATTTCGTTTATAATAATGGTAATGCCACTCTCATTTCTTCATCTACACTTAAAAGTTTGTTTCTTTTTTCATTCTAGTATTTGTTAATGTTGAAAATCTGAATTCACACAAATAAAACTTAGAAAATTGTAACAATATTTTTAAAGCTTGTTTTTGGCTATCATGGGATAATCGCCTCTAATTTTTATCCAAAATGAATCAATTGACTCTTCCGAATGTTTTGAAATTTAATCTGGATCATTAGAAAGCGAAATTAGTTCTTTCTCTTCATTCAAAGTTAATTCATATGCAGATGTATCCATTATCACAATGGATTGCGAACCCAATAAAACTTTTACATCTAAATTTGGGAAGTAATGAATAACTCTTCTGTGCTCTGGTGTTGTCAAATGGTCAATAACAATTTTATGAATAGTTTATTTCAAAAAACGACCGAAAGATTTGGTTCCGGATTTTTTTTTTCTTTTTTTTTCTCAGAGGATAAATAATAATTTTAAAAAAATTTGGTGGCACACAAAAGTGCTGCGGCACAGTGGTCGAGGATCCCTGTATTAGAGTTCGACCATTGGGTATACTTAAGAAATTATGTTACGGGAGTATTTCATTTTTAAAGCATTTTACTAAGCTTTACATAAAATTATCTTGACGTTTATATACATTACACTAGTACAAACATTCTCTCTCTCTTTCAATTATGTTTGCAAATATATATATAAAAAAGTGCTTATACATTTAACAAAATGTCGTACTTTTTATTTAAATATTTGCATCGTTATACTCACAAAAAAATCAAGGAAAATATGTTGAAAATAATCATCGAAGAGAAAGCAATTTATTTTTTATCTTGCATAGAACATTACCAAGTCTTTGGTTTTTGTTTAATAGTCTCTAACGCAATTCAAAATATTAGTCTAGCTTCAAGCTATATTTAATACAATTTCTGAATTACCCGAAAATAACATTTTTTAACTATAACCATAAAATTTTGATGAGCTCGTATAACTGGTTTTTATATTTACGTGAGACGAAAACTCTCATGAGCTCTTATGCTTAGATAAATTCCAACAAAGAATAAGATTCAAACTTTAAATTTTACTCTAAATTTGCTTAAACGTCTTCTGAAAACATATTGCTATCAATTAAAACATACATTTAAGCATTCAAAAAAAGAAAAAAACCCATGCCAAAAGCATTTTCTTTTTCCAAGATGATAATTCAATATTGATAAGTTACACACATAATTGCTGTGTAATGTTTGACGCGCAGTCGAATGACTGACAGTTTAAAATACTGACATGGTATCTTTATTATTAAATTAGATGTAAATCTTCGTAAAATAACGTAAGAAATCTAGATCTTGTGAATGAACACCTGCAGTATATATATAAGGTAACTGATAAAATATTCCAGACTTTTATGATTAATCAAACAAACACGCAACTGTGAATCCTCGTTTATGTGATCAAGATAATAAACCATGTTGATACAAGCATTTTTATTTGATTACAGATTTATAGTAATCTATTTTGATTGTGTATGTAAAAATTCATAAAAAATGAAAACGAGAAAATTTTTAGAAGAGAAAAATAGAAAATTCTTTTATTTCTCAGGTTACATAGAGAATCCTAGATATTTTACTTTACAAGAGTTTCTGGTGAAAATTTCATTTCGTGTCACTAGTGAACTATTTTCATTTGAATATTATGAATAAATTATCTGTTTTTTAAAGGATATTTATGTTTTTTTCTGATTTTCTTCATGATTCTGCTACCAGTTAAGAGCAGTCCATGTTTCGTTCAAAGTGAAAATCATTATTTCTAATAAAGTAGTAGTTAATACATATATATGTGCAATACACACACATATGATCACTCTTACTTATTAATATTCATTTCGTAGCTATGATTCATATCAGTAATCGAATGAATTATATGATCCTCAACATGTAATTACCATTCTCAAATGAAAATCCGTTGGAGGGTTTTCAGAAAAATCTAATTGATCTGATACATTATTAAAGATAATAGAGATTACTTTAAGATCTAGATTTTAGTTTTATATAACCTTTGCATTTAATAGAAAATTCAACTTTTCCGTTCGATAAAATTAACAACGATCACTTATGGCTCTTTTATTTCATCAATCACAGTCAAATTAATACTGTTCTTGACAAGCAATATCAATCCTTACCATCATCCATTTTTCACACTCAAACCTAAGGTCTCAGATTAAAAATTTGCATCACGAAACCGCTAATATCTCTTAAGCTCCCCAGAACACGATATTCTCTCCTCCTATTGAATAAATGAATGACTAAATCGGTTTTTGAATAAGAGAAAAACAACCGAAATTTTTCGTAAGATTTAAAACACATTAGACCTAAGGATTTCGAAAAGTATAACAACTGTGTGTCTTGCAATATTTTTAATATACTTGACACAGAGAAATTAAGTTCCAAAAATGGAAAGAACTTGTATTACCTTAAAAGTACATACAGATTTACTTTACAGCTTTCCATTACTTTTCTTTATTGAAATATTTAATATTTGCAGAATTGCTTGTACTTTTTAAATTTCAGTTTCTACTTTAAACATCGAAAAATTTAAAAACGATATACTTAAAAATTAATTAAATTTGTTGTACGCATTGTTTTGGGTTCATTGTATCATCCTGAAAAAATAAAAAGTATTTTCTTACCAATATCATATCCAAAGAGAACGCCACCAACTGAAGCTACAACAGCCCCGAAGATAACATACATTGGATAACCATTTTTCTTTTCGCATGATTCTGAATTTAGATGAGCTGTAGAAAAAGAATAAACAATATTTTGAATAATATATTTCAACTTAACAAAAATATTGTGCTTGACAATTTCTTTTATAATTTACCTAATATAAAAACAAAGTTAATGGATCCATGAAGTACTTTCAAAAGAACTTTTCAAAATTTTGTAAACAACTTATTAATAAGAAAGATATTATAATACACCAAGAAGGAGTTACCCAAATAAGATGAAAAAAAATTGGGGATAAAATGTGTATGCATTGAAAAGGAAGCTGACATTGTCAGAGGAATTGATTGGTTTTTATTTTCTCAGAAATACAGATACCAGAGCAAAAAAAAAAAAAAAAAAACAATAATGCGTTGGCTTTACGCTTACCCTTGATGCAAGCTGTAATCCGGTTGGGCATTGACCCTTAGTTTTGGCTGATGTTCTCTTGAGAGATGTTTGTCATGCTCGTTAAAATTAGCGAGTTAGATTAGGGCAATCCAAGTACGGTTGGGGGTCGCTGTTTATCAGAGCCCAAACGTGATCTTTTGGGATAGATCTGGCGATAGCACAGGCCAAAAGAGTGCTGGAGAAGCACGAAAACTAGCAGTGCAAAGGTGTGACGTGTGCACCAGGGCCTGATTCGACTTCTTTGGCCAACGAAAGTTAATCATTTGCATATTCTATCGTAAGGTAGATGCATAAAAAAATTTCGTTTTATTTGAATTCCTTCTTGGTTCATCACTTTTTATACTAAAGAGCAGGGGGTCGAAAACCTTTTAGCTGTGGCGTGCCAAACTAATCTACCAATATGATTCGGCATGCCACTCAGTAGGGCATTTTTAAAACAATTCGATTCCCGCTATAACGGATGCACAGTTAGAGACTAGAGGTCAATAATATAGATTTATAGTTCTCTATTATACATTAATTTTGTATCGTTTAAAGATATATCTTAACATAAAAATAAACAGCGTAGAAATATAACTATATCTTCAACAAATCTTTTTAAAAGATTAAAATTGTGCATATATTAAGAATTTTTAAATATATTTATTAAAATAAGAAATAGACGACATAAAATATAAGTATTTCATTTCATTATAAATAATAAAAAGATAAATAAATATTTTAATGCGAACCTAGGGCTTGCATTGCTCTACTTTTATATCATTTGTGACTTTCAATATGACACGATTCTGAGCATTCAGTTGTGTTAAACAATTCCTTTGAGAACTCGAAATATTTTTCTTATGAGGAAAGATTTCTTTTACTTAGATGTGTGGAACCAAAAGCGGAAAGCAGAAGACATGCAATTTTCTCTCTTAAAACAGCTAAATCGTTCCAATAATGGCATTCAATAATTTACAAAATAGCTGTAAATTTATCTTTAGAGATATCTTTCAGGGTTTTTTTTTTTTTTTTTCTTTTCTTTTTCTTTTCTTTATTCCGTAAATGTCCATAACTCTGAAGATGTTAGTCAAATAAGGTCCATTACAAATTTATCAATTGTTCTCCATTCAAAAACTGACAAATTAATAAAGTAGTGCAAAGTGCCACTGAGAATTGCACCGTGTGCCATAGGTGACCGACCCCTGCTATGGAGTGTATATACTGAATGCTCCAATTTATGCACCACATATGAAAATTATCATTAGTAGAATAAAAATTTAGGAAACGTGCATTATTAAGCAATGGACAGGTTGAGCCAGGGGCGTAACGTACAACCCCGCAACCCTTGCATTGCGAGGGGACAGGAATTCTAGGGGGCTAAAGCCTGACTGACGCCAAGTATGTATTAGGGCTTTTGGGGTCCGAAGCCAGCTTTTACGGGGGGGGGGGCCTAATATTCTCCATTATGCCACAGGGTGGAGCCTTTATTCTCCTCCCTTATAGGGATTCAGTATTCATCCAAACTTTCTTAAATTTAAAAAATGAATATATATTTGTTTTTCTTCCCACTAACGTAGTTACTTAAAATTTTTAACAATATCCGCAATGTTTTGATCAGGAAATTTTTTTACTGTAATGGATCTGTTACCACAAAAACTGTTATTCAACCAAAATTTCTGTGTTTCTCATTTTCATCAACCATTTGAATTGTTCATATTATTATATTAATTCAATACCTACCTCCTGGTGAAAGTACAGGGGACGTGAGTAAAAGGTAAATTATTTTAAAACGTGTAATCACTAAAAAGGAACAGAAGTATTATGAAAAAAAGTCCTATTCTTATATATTAAAAAGTTGACGTAAGCTGTAAGAGATAGGTGTCACATTCCCTTTATATATTTAACGACAATATTTTTTTTTAATTAACTTATAATATGTAGTTTCAATACGACTAAAATAAACATGATCTTACATAATGCTTTGAACAGGCAATAATTTTTCGCATAGAAAGGTGACTTCATCTTAAGTATCTTTATCATAAGAGTTTTATTGCTCCGCTTAGATAAAATACCTTCATCATTTCATAAATCTAATTCAGGTTCTTAGATGCTTTACGCAACGTCAAATCTTTCCAGGAAATGATTATTGTTAGGTAAAAGCGGGTTTCATCACATTGTAAATGGTCTTCAGCCATAAAATTCCAGTTTCCGCCATGTATCAAGATGATGCGTTATTTCACCCATTTACACGTGAAAAGTAGAACGTTGATAATTCATCCAATTCTATTTTTACTCGAATCATATGTGCATGATTTTGTGGTAGTAAAAAAATAATATAACTCTATATGCACGAGTTAAAAACCAAGTTTCTTATTTTTTTACGAGAGTTTTTTTTTTTATTTCACATCAAAATTTTAGAGAAACAAATTTCTCACACATATTTTAAAAATTATTTCACAATGAAAATGTCACTTTAAAAATGATGATACTTCATTTTTCTCCATTTTTTTATACTGTCGGATATTTGAGTTACATTTGCTCAGATAGAGATATTTTTACCGAAATCTGTATTTTAAGTTAGGTGTTAAAAGCAATAAGTGTACATTTTAATGTTAGCAGTGAGTAAAAATTAAAATATAAAAATTCGCGCTTGTGCATGCAGATGTATCAACTTTACCATTACCAATAAGTGTTGATTAATTAGTTATTAGCGTTTCCCTCTGAAGCTTCACGAAGGCTATTGACGATTAACTTTTTTAATTTGAGCCGTGGTCAAGTGACGAAGACGACACCTGAGCTAGTACTGAGCTATTGAGGACTTTGAGCCTCCACAGATTTAATGTGCATCAGCCCCTCTAAATGGCGTCAATAAATATCAAAAATAAGTGGTAACACTATTCGCGTTATTTCTATTATTATACAAATAAATCAGAATAAATGTCAAGAAAGTAAAAAAGTATCGAGAAAGAAGGAAATATCAACGGTTTCTTAGAGACATACTGAAATTTAGGTTAATTATTAAGTGGTATTTTCTTTAAGTGGTACAAAAATACATCGCATTTATCATTTTTCTTTTTCATTACAAGATCCGGATTGAAAATAAAGCGGAAAAAATACAGAGGAACACAGCTATTATGTTGCATTTAATTTCAAAAAATAACTCTTCGCTCACAAATCAGATTTCTTTCATAAACAGGGCATATAAAATATACATCGAATAATTTCATTTTGTCGTCTTATGATTTTTACAGATTTATATAAGTCCTAAGTACATTTTTTATTGTCTGTAAATAAGATGTATTTTCACATGAATTACTTGAGGAGGGAGGTAAAAACGTGCATGTCATCTAAAAAAAAAAAAAAAAAAGAGTTCGATGCATAGTTATAGCAATATTAGATTTAGAAGTACGTATTCATTTTTACTTGTTTTTCTGCAAAATTAAGTAATATACTCATTAAATCTACAATTATACATAAGAAAAAAACCATTTTTCAAAAAGGAGAACTTTTAAATTTTTTTAAATAGAAATATAAAACTCTTTATCATGGTATTTTTTTTAAAAAAATCGGCTTAGTGATATTTCGAAACTCGTCATTGTACACATCTTCTTTCACTATACTTTCCTCCACGATCTACCTTTTACATTCATATTTGAACTTAAATATAGAATTTTTTTTTATTTGTGGACTCATTCTTAATCTTACTTTGTGATGAAGTGAAGAAGCGGCTTTTCTTTTATCTTCTTTTAATCACAACATAATATCCATCAAATTTACGCGAAATGTAGTTTCTGTACACACGAGTATTTATAATACATTATTAAGTTATAAAGATTATTTGCAAAAACTGCATTGTAAAGATTAGGAAAGAATTCAAATTAATAAATTTTTAAGACTTCGTTGAACAAAACTGATATCACACGTTCATGACACAGATTATTAAAATGTGTGCAATATACGTACCGGGAAATTATAATCACAGTACAGTGTAAAAGATAGACATTTTAACTGGAAATTTTTTTTTTAATTTGTGCATTTTTTCTTTGTACATTTTTGTAGTTGTATTGACTATAATTAAGTGTGGTTTTTCTATTATTTTTTATAAGTAAAGAATTTCCGTAAACGATTTCTAGTAAACAAAACATGTGTGCATGGGGTATAAAAAGTGTAACTTACTTTCTTGGTTAATTTTTTCTTTTCCATCGAACTTTTAAAAATCTTTTTATTAATTACTATTCGCTTCTCTACAATTAAGCCAGAAAATTATTTAAAAACAAATATATGCATTTACATTAATATCAATTACTATAACATTTTTTGGAAAAATCAATTTTACATATCAGATCAAACCATTTTGAGGATTATTATTTTAACTGTAATTGTTTTTACGTGTTGAACTGAATTCTCTCTCTTTATATAGAACATAATATTCATCATTCTTTGCAACTTGTTAGTTTGATGTGTGTTTAGTTTATCTCTTCCCTGATTCAATGCGTAATTTATATAAGCGTAATGTCCATTTCCTTCAAATTCTTCCAAATATTGATTAGTATTTTTATAAAGAAATTTTTTCAGTAGTTTAACAGTTTAAGCTTTTATCAGTTTTTCATTAACTAATGCTTAATTTATTTAAATCATAGGGAGAAAAAGCATAACATTTTGCTTTTTAAACTTTAAACTTGCCAAAACCGAATTATTAGCTTAACAGATATTGTAAAATATACTGCAAATACAGTATTATTATTTTTTCTTTATAAAATGTACTAAATTTTAAATACTAATTTCAAGTACTAAACAATACAAAATAAAGTAGCAGAAAATATAAATGCCTCATTAAACATTCTCTTTCTAATTTAAGAACTCGTTCGTTTTTTCTTATTTATGAGAAAATTTGCTTAGTCATTCTTGTTGTTTTTTTATTTATAATTTATTTTAATAGTTATTATTAAATAACTTGATAAAAGAAACTTAGAATAGACTTTTTTTTTAAGTGATTAATTAAAAGTTCTTTTTCGTGACAAAATACTGCATGAATTATTTCAAGTAATGTAATATCATTTGACATATTATAACAAAAAAGATCCCATTAACTTTAAACAATTGAAACAAAAAATTAGAGTTATTAATAAATTTATTTTCCATAATAAATTACTTCCACTAACATAATTTTAATGTATTTTAAAGATCTAGCATCCTACCCTAAAAACCTCTGCCCCATTTTTTTCTTAATTTTCTCCTTTTGCATCACTATATAAGTATATTAAACTTTTAATTAGTTTTTTAATTGATAAACAGCATCCCTGAACTTTATTAAAATTATATAATTCCTCCTTTTACAATCCTTTAAATATAATACCGTATTTATTCGAATCTAAATCGTACTTTTTTTCTAATGTCAATGCTACTGAAAATCGGGTGTGGCTCAGATCAAAGGAAATAAAATTCATTGGACGGGACATTTCGAACTACTATAGGTTTATATATGTGTTTTAAAGTTTAAAAAACTGATAAAGTAACTGATTATTCACTTCTTATTAGTTCTCATTCAAAATTTATTTTAATTTCGTAAAATTGGATATCGATAAATCGTTTTACACTATTTTTAATTTTTCACAAAATTTTGTTGAGAATTTGGGGGCGGCTTAGATTCGAATAAATACGGTAATTCTTCGTGAGTTTTGAATCAAGTATTTAATAAGTAATGTGTTTATTTTAGGTATATGAGACAAATAGTTTTAAGAACTACTGTATCGTATGTTTAATAAAAACCTTTAATATGAAATTATCTCTGTTTATTTGGCATCAATTTGCTAAAAAAGTTTTTTTTTTTTAAATATTATTCTGTCATACAAATGGTAGTGCCAATCTAGTGGTTAAAGAACATTCCTGGATATTAAACTGCACTGATCTCTGAAGGTATCCTATTATATTAATCGGGCCTAATATATACATTTTATATCCATGAGCAAAATGAAAATTGCAGCCCCCCTTGTCTCAAACATCACGCCACTATATCGTCAGCTCTTTTCTTTGAATATTTTCATCATTTGAATTTCTTTCTTTGAAAATTCAAAGCATCACAAGCCAAGCCTATATTCTAGTTTAATAACATATAAATCAAACACACCTGTAATTTACGAAACAAAATACGCATAATTTTTTTAAGAAAATTATTAAAAGTACTTTGACAAGTAGTTACGTTTATCTTCTAGTGCATCTTTTCCGGTCCTTACGGGATTTTTATTTACTTAATGAAGAATGGTAGAGATTTTAAACAAAAAAAAAATGTTTTTCTATAGCTTGATAAAACATAAAATGATCGATAAATTGTCAGAATATTTTTAGTATGTTTGAAGAGGTTTTTCTTAAGAATATGCTTCTTTTCCGTGAACCAAATTTTTTTTCTTTGAAATTCACATAAGAAAGAAGAAAAAGATTTAGTTTTAAAAAGAAACGAATTAATTATTTTTTAATAATTAATAAATGTTTAACTGAAACTTTCCCTTTTAGTGTTACAAAATATGTACAATTTAAATTCATAAATTAAGAATGAAAAACTTTTTGCATCTCTTTTGTATTACTTTAAGCTTGTCGTGTTTTTTTAATAAGTTCATATATGAAAATAAGTTGATAAAATCAAGAATGGCCCATAGAACGGTCAGTTTTTCATGGGTTGAAAAAGGATTTTATCAGGATGTCTTAAGAGTACAACTTTAGTAATTTTTGTAAGATAACTGTGGTCACACATTAAAATTTGTATAATTATCTGTAAAATAATTTAAAAAACTTTTTTATAAATTTTTAATTTTTAAAAAAAAATAATGTTATTTAAAGTACAAAAAGTGAATTATTTCAGTTTAATTTATGAATAAAATTGTATTCAGTTTCGCGTATTTGTGATTAGTGTGATATTCATCCGCTAAAAAACACAAATTATTAAAAAAATATTTTTGAAACATCAATTATTTAAGTAATATCATTTATTCTGTTTGGTAAAAAAAATGTAACAATAAAAGTAAGCTGCATTTATTTTACTAGGTTTATATCATACTTTTAAACGAATTTTTAATTAAAGTTATTCATCACTTTTTTTTATTAACTGAAATTTTTACGTCAAATCAAAGGAGTAAAAAAAAAATGCCATAAAGTTTAAATAAGCAGCATAATTTAATGAGAAAATTACTAAATATAATTACTCAATTTAAACAAAAACATCTTTTCAAATACACACACATATACATAGACACTGAAAAATTGTAAAATATATAGACACTAAACTTTACCGAAAAGGAAAATATAATTCGCAGATCTATACTTCAACATTTTTTTTTACTTTGGAATCAATTTTAATTTTAAAAAATTATTCTGTATGATTTCTTGATTTTATGAAAACAAAGTGCTTCTTTATGCAACAATGAACATCAAATGATTTTTTAAAAATATTCATTTTGATTGTAAAAAAAAAAGCGCATCGAAAAGGAAAATATTTTCGTTTTCCAACTTAATTCTGAAACTACTTTTTTGAAAAACAGAATCTTCTTCTAAGTTAGATCTCGGAGATATTAATACTGCGCACATAAAATAATAAAACATGATATTCACGAAATCGGCTTACAAATGGAAATAACATCTCCTTCAAATCTTATGAATCGAAAGCGCATGTAAAAGCAAGGTAGAAAAACTTCACTTACGTTTATCCTTCATGACTCTAGAAATCTTCTGAAGTAAACTTTTAACTCATCTCTTATTATCACACGCATCTGCGTATGAGTAAATAGTCTGACACGATTTATTGGGCCATGCGCTTTATGTGCGTTGAATGATACTCACCATAAACTCCCAATACAATTGGGCATATCTGTGAAACACATTTAACAATGCACATTATTTGTGCAGTTTTGAAAGAACTGCGTGCCAGAGTGAAGAGATGAGAAAACAATGTACGGACTATTGTTTACCCCGTTTTAGGTTAATTTTACACCCTTACACAAAATTTTTAATAAATATGTCACCTTTGATCGTATCAATAAAATACCTGACGCTGTTACAAAGGAGAAAATTTATAACAGATTAAGCTGACTGCTGGAAAAGTTGCCGACAAATATGTATAGATGCTCAACATGAAATAGCAAAAAAATAATGAAAAGAACTGTTATATCATAAGCCTACATGTTGCTTGAAAACAAAGAAAGACTGCTGAGTCATTGATTGGGAAAAGCTTTATTTCTGTTTTCATGTAATACAGTCTTCAAATTTGAATATAATTACTCCCAGGATATTGAATTTCCTTATTTAGTCTTCCTTTTTTTCTTCTTAAGAAATGATATTAAAAAGAATTCATAAAAAATAGGTCGGTTTTCTTTAAAATACGGTTGGACACTTCCTTTTAAGGAGTTGTATAAAAAAATAATTGTATAAAATTACAATTCCGGAATAGTATATCCTCGACTATAGTGACAAGAAAGAAGGTTGTTGTTATAAAATAAGGGTAATAAGAATATGGCATAATAATCAAGGAAAATTAGATCATAAAAATAATTTATCTGACTTCATTTGAAAAATTTTACATCAATTTAACTTTTATCACTTTTTACATTAGTATTATAATTTTGCATTTGTATTGCTTTTAAATTATTTAGTTTTTTATTGAATTGGGTTTCCAAAATAACACATTCTGGTATGTTTCTCTGAAAATTAAACCCTGAATAAAAATTATCACATTTTAACTTCAACACAGAGTGCTGAAATTAAATAATTTTACTGGTATTGTTTTGTAGCCACTTAATTTAATTTTTGAGATTAAATTGGGAATATATTAGATCTTTTGAAAAGAGAGTAATATAAGTTTACTTGTTGTTACTTGTTATATAAGTCTAATGTTGTTCTTTCTACAAATTCTCATATCAAAGAAAACTTTAATGTTTAAAAACATTTATTGAGATTTTTTTTTTTCTTCAGTCGGAATAATAAACATAGATGCAGGGGGAAATGAGATCTTATACATTTATAATGAATTAAAAATTTTATGTTATCACTAAAAGTAATACCTTCATATAACGCTTAAGTGGGATATGATTGAAGATTATGCATTTCTATACATTCCTAATGATTTAAAATCCTATGAACTTACAAGATTATAATATTAATTTGAAACTTATTGGAGATATCATTATATATTAATGTAAGCAATTGCAATATAATATAATAGTTTTTATTATTAAGACTACAGTGGGAAGAATATTTCTTGAACGGCAAAAATATAATCATTTCCTATGATTAACTATATCAGTGCTCTTTAAACCAGGGGTGGCCAACCTGCGGCACCCATGCCACAGTACGGCACGGTGGAGTTGTAACAGAGGCACGCGAAGACTTATTGAAAAATTTAAAAATTTTAAAGTCAATAAAATAACATTATTTTTACAATTTTATTGAAAAATGCAGTTGTCTCAGACAAAAAAAAAATATTTTAAATACATTTAAGGTATCCGACTACGTTCAGAACCGTGATTTTAAAAAGGCGCATAAATGGATAATTTTCATGATATTTAGTGTCACTTAGATTAGAATATATGTATAAAATTGTTTTAAGGACATTTTGACAAAAAAAATTATTTAAATATATTTCGGCTAAAAATTAACTTAGAATAACCTTTTTCAAAATGTTCTCCTTTTGTGAAAAATACTTCTATTATAGTTATATTTTGCCTGTATATAGCTCAGACCTCTGTACAGAGGCTCAACGGTGATTTTTGAAAAATTCACATTATTTTCAGAGTTACAACCATTTGAAATATATATCGGCGTTTTTTTCTTAAAATTTCTCCCCTCTGTTGTCATAAAACATGGATAAACCCACTTCTAAGTTATATATTTCAAAAATTCTAGTTGAGCCTCTGTACAGAGGTCTGAGCCATATACAGGCAAAATATTATTATAATAGAAGCATTTTTCACAAAAGGAGAATATTTTTAAAATGGGTCATTCTATGTTCATTTTTTGTCAAAATATCGTACTTAAATAATTTTTTATTATGATACTATTCTTAAAACAATTTTACATACATTTTCTAATCTAAGTGACACTATAAATATCATATCATCCATTTATACGCTTTTGCAAAATCACGGTTCCGAAAGTAGTCGGATACCTTAATTGAGCTACAATAGAAAATTATCATGTGGAATCACTCCTTTATTGTTGTGTGCTCTGACTATCCAAAGGGATCGTACTCGGGAGATTTTTGAATATGAGGGAACGTGTTTTAAAATATTTGGAAGAAAACAATGAATTGCCGAATGAGGGCCTTTTACTCAAGAATGAAGATTGGCTATGAAAATTAGCTCTTCTTACCGATATTATGGGGGCATTTAAATAATTTCAGGGAAAAATTACATTTCTTCTACCCTAGTTTGTCGTATCTCTTCTTTTATAAACAGATTTACTTTTTGTCTCGATTTTGGAGCCTAAAACCTAAGTTTGTACTTTTTTCCTATTTATTATATTATTTTAAAGTTTTCACCCTTAGGTTTACATAAAAAACGTGCTATTTACTTAAAAATCTAATAAGTCTATAAGTAACATTTTTTCAACTTTTCATGTACATTTGTTTGTTGGTTGGTAGGAAAAGTTGGAAATGGCATGCATAATTGCTTTTTATCAGAGAGTGGCACTCTTCCCCAAAAGGTTGGCCACTCCTGCTTAGAACTTTAGTTCGTACTCCCATAATAATGTATGCTTGAGTTGAAGGAAAGGCGTAAGGAATTCAGAAGAAAAATGACCAGAATAAATTATCGTCAATATTTCTCAGCAAAACTCAAAAGCTTGTATAATATTTCACACAAAAAAGGAAAGCAACACAGCTAATATTTATAATTACCATAAGTATTTTTCAAATAATAAGTATTAAATTTGAATATTGTTGGATTTGAGTTTCCAACTTTATGTACAAAAATATTTCTTTGTAATAGAGTTTTAGTGCCTCGCAGTGGTGTAACGGAGAATATTAGTCAAAGTCAGGTTTTGGGCCCCAAGCCGGATCTTACGTACTTGACATTACTCAAGCTTCGGGCCCTTCCCACGATGCGGAGATTGCGTGGGTGTACGTTACGCCACTGGTGATTCATAAGATGAAAGAAGCAATGTGATTTAACAAGAAATCCTTTCTGACTTTAACTTTGCTGTATGTTTCAGAATAGGATCCTCCCTTCTTCCTCGGGAAAAAAAAACAGAAACAGAAACATTTTATCGCATAAAAAATGTTCTCCAACATCTCTCTCTCTCTCTTCTTTCTCTCTCTTTTTTCTCTCTCTCTCTCATATATCATCTCCTATTCTTACTTCATTAATACTAAGATAAAAGTACACAGTAAAACATATATATCTGTTTGAATGAAACTATTTCTTCCTCTATATATTAAGTTCAATATTTCGTTTCCTATACTTGAATGAAAAATGGAATTTTAATTTTATATGTTAAAATAAAAATCATTTACTAGATGAATATTTCTAAATCTTATAATTATTAGATGAGCATGAAATGGATATACTTCTCATAAACATTCTATTTTGTATTAACATTAAGCCATTTTTCTACCTAAAAATTTTACGAATTTATGTCATGCTCTTTAAAAAAGATTGAAATTAATATTAATAAGTGAATAAGAACCTTAAAGTAAACAGATGCAGGCACCTGCTCCCTAATAAGAAAACTAGAAATAATTCCAATTAAAATATCCGTCTTGCCGAATCTAGTCAGATATATATCTCAATTACAGAGTTACACATTACGCTATTACGACTTGGTGTACTTAAATGGCTTTATCGTACTAAAAATTTATACCAAAAACTGGTTTAAAGTGAATAGTCCGCAGCATAATAATTGAATGATCATATAATCGAAATTGTCTTCCGAAGTTTTTCGAGTGGAGTAATAGATTTTCACCAAAGTGAGCTGTGCTTCTAAGTCTTCGGTTTGGTGTGATGTGAATGTTTGGAGAGTGAAGTGCAAAATAATAGTTATGTGATAAATTACGATCGACAGGAAAAAAATTTTAAATTGAGGGAAAACTTTTTTTTTTACTTAAAGCAAAACAACATCAAGTTTTTAATAACATCGGAATTCGCATTCATTTGCTCTGCACAAGCATTTGAATATGTTACTATAGTATTAAATAATGAAAATGAAAAGAGATAGAGAAACGAAAATGAAATAAAATACAATATTGTTCTGTAAATACGTTTAATATGCTCGTATATCTTTTTTCTTTAATATAAACTGCTTCATACGTTTGTTTGAAGAAACTGATTTTCTTGAAACTTATCTTACAAATAAAATTTAATCTCTCGAGCAAAAGCAAAAGTTAGATCATGCAAAGTGGAAACAAATTTGAAATTGAAAATAAAAAAGCATTATCGTTTTTTGTTGTTGCTGCTGCTGCTTTCATTATTTTTAACGAGAAAGACTCAAAATTTTCGTAAACTAACTCACACCTCAAATTTGAGAACAGACACTTTTCTAGAAACGTGATCAAACTTATAGAATACATACATATGCATCCATACATATACATACACACACATATTTATACATTAATTTAGTTTAATTTTAAATAATTGATACATGCATTTTAAATTGAATAAATTCATAATACTTTATTAACTAATTAATTTAGTAAATAATTAAATTCTGTGCATAATTAATTCTACGAATTCTTAAACTTAAAAAACGGATATCCCTCAAAATTTAATCTCCGCTATGATTCCTCTTTAGATTGTTCGGTAAAAAGTTTTCATTAAAAATAAAACTCTTTACTCTTCTTATATAAGATGTTTTTCTGAAAGACAAAAATCTTAGAATGTTTATTGCAGGATCCTAATAAAAGTGCAAGTTGGGGAAAACGTCAAGATTGGTATTTAATTTATTGTCTCTTCTCGAAATCTTTTGGGTTATTTATGACAGGATATATGAACTGTGAACTGCCACTGATAGCAAACTAACAGAGCCGAAAAAAGGTTTAATAATTTTGGGGCCTCTCATATCATAGTTTAATAGACCTGTCACACACACACACAGGTGAAGGATATCAGTCATATTTCGCACAGTTATGAAATGATTTAAAGCAAATATCATGATCTTAATTAAGGTCTGAAACCTTACAACATACTTCGTTACCAAATTTCATCCATACCACTGAAATCAAAACGCAAATGTGTGAAGTTTCTCTAAACAAAAATTTTCAAGCTAAGTCATCGTCAGTAATCTTTGTCATTTCCTTCTATCAGAGAAGTTGTACCAATTATAAAACATATTTTTGCTTGCTATCTTCAGATGATAGTATTATTTCGGTAACCTTGTTCTTTCCTTGTTTAAGATATCTGACTACATTCGGAACCGTGATTTTAAAAAAGTGCATAAATGGATAATTTTCATGAAATTTAGTGTCTCTTAGATTAGAATATATGTATAAAATTGTTTTAAGGACATTTTGACAAAAAAAAGTTATTTAAATACAATATTTCGGCTAAAAGTTAACTTGGAATAACCTTTTTTCAAAATGTTCTCCTTTGGTGAAAAATGCTTCTAGTATAATAATATATTGCCTGTATATAGCTCAGATCTCTATACAGAGGCTCAAGTATGATTTTTGAAAAATTCACATTATTTTCAGAGTTACAACCAATTGAAATAATTATCGGCGTTTTTTTTCTTAAAATTTCTCCCATCTGTTGTCGTAAAACATGGATAAACCCACTTCTAAGTTATATATTTCAAAAATTCTAGTTGAGCCTCTGTACAGAGGTCTGAGCTATATACAGGCAAAATATTATTAGAATAGAAGCATTTTTCACAAAAGGAGAATATTTTGAAAATGGGTCACTCTTTGTTCATTTTTTGTCAAAATATTGTACTTAAATAATTTTTTATTGTAATACTATTCTTAAAACAATTTTATTTACATTTTCAAATCTAAGTGACACTAAATATCATAAATATTATCCATTCATATGCTTTTGCAAAATCACGGTTCCTAACATAGTCGGATGCCTTAAATTACATGTCTGCTATTTACAGGAAAAGAAACAAAAAAAAAAATTTTTCCCCTTTAAGTGAGTTGAAGCATGCAATGTCGGTGTTTCGTTTTATCCCTTAATTTCTTCTTAATTGATCATTTATACAAGATCTGTAAATCTACAAATGCAACATTTTCAGTGGATCTATTAATCAGATTATTGCATACTTTCCTTTCAATCATTGTTTCTATGAAGGAAGTTTAAAAAAAAAATTCTTCTATTTTTGCCTCTAAACCCTATTTGTATTGGTATAATTGTATTATTTTTTTTTTCATCTTAATTTAATAAATTCATGCCTATTTTTTTGAGATTGAGATCTCAAATTAAAATGTGGGAAAGGATCACTCAGTAAGGAGAGAAGTATGCTAATCACAAGCTGTATTCAATTTTATTTTATAAGCTAAAAGTTTCTTTAAAAAAAAATCTTAAACAAAGATTGGTATGATGCCATCCTTTTATGACGTGCGTAAACAACTACTTCATCATTTGAATAATAAAGTTTTAACTTTTTTATTTATTAATGCAATATTTTATTTTCATATTGTTATTTTTTTTAGAATACGACGCATTAAAGCTAGAATTTTTCTCCGTCGTTATTCTAGCTGAAGATGTTAACTTATTACTTGCTCAATTTTTGTTGTAGAAAAACATTTAGAAAATTATTTTTTAATTTATGATAATAGTTATAAATATTTCGATACTTGAATAACTTTTTTTTAAGTTATACATTAACTTTATGTATACAACTCAAAATCTTACAATAATTAATCATACTACTATCAAATTAATTGCAATAATATATTATTATTATCTGAGTCACACACACAGCAAGGATATAATTTTATATCGTAATATTAATTATATATTACACAAAAAAAAATTTCAGTTTATAAATAATTGTTCATGTTTTAAGAAGGAAAATTGTAAATTGCTCTGTAGAATTTTGTGTACCGATATAAAACGAAGTATTTGTTGCATTCAAATAATCTGAATACTTACTTGTCTTCCTATCCTTAAGATTAGAGATTTTATTTAAATGTTATAAGTGAAATGAAAGCATATAGCAATCATTGTTTTGTTTTCCTTTATTTAAATTTTTTCGCAAATGCTTAGCGAGTTATCAAGATTTTCAGAATCCGTACTCTCGATATCTCTTCAAAGGGGTTACAAAATTTTCATGTTCTGCTAACATTGCTTTTCGAACTCAATAGTTTCATTTCGTTATTCACCAGAACTAACTGCTAAATAACTTCGTTTATTACACCTTTTATTTTTTACTTTTCTGATTTGTCGATGCTTACACCTATTTAAAGGAAATGTGTGTGTTTTTTAAATTTGATATTCAAATACCATATTGTTTCCAATATTGATGTAGATCTAGCTAAAGCATCTAAACTAGGGGTGTACAAGCTTTTTGGGAAGAGTGCTACTATCTGATAAAAAAAAATGTATGCGTGCCGCTTCCAATTTTTCCAAATATTAAACAAAAACAAAACAAAAATGTTACTTATTAGCTTATTATTGGATTTTCAAGTAAATAACACATTTTTTTTAATGCAAGTCTATGTAGTGGTAATTTAAAAATAATATAATAAAAAAGACAAAAATATATTGCTTAGGTTCCATTGTTAAACCTTTTAAATGTGCAATCAGTTAAGTTAGGCATAAAATAAGTAATTTAAAACATTTTATTCTAAATAATTGTTAAACCGTCAGTACTTACTTATTGTGGCTTTTGAATTTGTACTTTTACTCCCAATCATGTATATTAGGATCAGCTCTTGAAAATGCTAACAAAGTTAAGTTGTTTTTCGTGCATATGAGCTAGTTTTGAGAGATACTTTGTTTTTATGTTCATAATAGAAAATATTTATTCATAAACATGCTGATCCTAATTTTGAGGGGGGGTGTCTGAAATAACCGCATTTCAGTAAAATTGTAAAAAAATTTGTATTTATTATTATTTTTCAAATTGTTCAATAAGTCTTCGTGTGCCACTAGTACAACTCCGCCGTGCTACACTGTGACACGCGTACCGCGGGTTGGCCACGCCTGATCTAACCTGACTCGAATTTTGTGAGAGATTTTTCGAATTGCGTTTCTTTTTGTATAATTAACAATCTATGTAACACAAGTTTCTCAGATTCAAAAGACATTTATCTACAATATCTAAATTTTTAAGGAAATGAATTGTTTCACTGAAGAGATAAATAAATGTAATGAAATTAGAGCCATGAAGAAGGTCATAATATATATAACATTAAGGGAAAAAAAGGAAAAATGTTCTATACAATTAAATTAAATGTTAAGTGTGTATAGTAAAATTTAAAAATATTTCTACTCTGTACTTGAAATATTAGCAAAACATTTAGATGAAAAAAATTTCTAGACAAACATGATAAAATACTTACTCTCATCTGCAGCTTCCATTTTGTTCGGGCTTGATCTTGATTTTGCTGAAAGATTTTAAAAACATTCAATAATTACTCATTTATTTAAGAAATTCATTCTCTGAGATGATGAGCATTGATTTAGCGAACATCAATTCTAGTGAACGCATACAGTATTAAATGTTTAGGCAAATTATCCTCCCTTAGATGTGTCTATTGTTGTAGCAAACACATTTAATCATAAAATAAAAACATTCAAACACATTCCAATTTTTCGACTTTGTCCCTCCAGATAAACAGGGACTGTTTTGGATAAATCACACGTTTCTAAACTCTTATTTACACTATCCGCCACTTTGCAGAAAATTTTACAACTGCCTTACTAAGAACTTGCTTATTTCACTCTCATATCTCTGTGTATATGTACTTACCACATGTCATTTAAGTAATGTCATATTTTAAGTAGTTTTCAAAACTACTTGCCAAACAGATACATTTTAAATTTTCCATCACATCATTTAAAAACTATATTATTCAAATACTGTTATATCATTGAATAAATAGTGCGTGAGTTAATATTTTCTTTTCGTTTATGTACATACATCAAAATTTGGTTGCAACATACTGCTTTAAAATTCATACTTTTCCTTCATTTAAAACAAGAAGGTCATACTCAAAGGTTAACTTGGGCCAAACAAACAAGGACCACAAAAAAAACCATATTCATAGAAACGTAAGTTTATTTCGAATAATACAATATAAAGAAAATAATAAAATATAATAAAAACATAAATAAAAGACAAGAAAAATTTCATGTTTACGTCCGGACATTTTTCTCTTCTCTGTTACTATATTTCCTATTTCGGGAGAAATTTTGATATTTTATTATGTATTTTTGTGTACCGAAATACCGGCCGGGACGCAAAAATGTTGACTGCGTGTCACGAGTTTCACAACCCTGACTTAAAATATAACTTGAAAAAGTAGTGCAGCAGAATTGAATAAAAAAGGGTTAGAAAAGAGTGTTGTCGTGAAAGTCTTTTATAAGAATGAATGCATTTGATTTTATAAAAAATATTAGCAGCAATACCTGAACTATTTGTAGGACAACTATTAAAAGTATAACATTCGAATATATTTTTGACTATTTTAAAGTTGGCTTTTCTGCATCAGATTAAGGCTTAAGACAATTAGTACTCTAGAAAAGTTGTCTTTCCACTAGTAAAAAGACCAAAAAAAATTATATTTTTCATTTTCTCGTCACACTTAAAGTTTTAAAAAATGAAAAAATGTTACTAGGTTTTTTTTATTATTATTTATAATTATTTAACGTATCAAAGACATAACTCTATTGCTCTAAATTTGAAGGTGCGAGAAAAATTAAAAACTACAAATTCAAAATATTAATTGTTCGAGCAAAACTTTCGAAACACACTTTATCTACTTGTTAAATTAGCAATACTTCGTAATTTTATTCGACTTTATTTTTTTCATCTTAAATAAACATAGTTTAATAAATGGTAAACGTATTTTATCTCTTGCATATTTGAACACTATATGCGGACCTGTCATTATGCATAGTTTATAAATTGCCTAATATTGTTTTTCAAATAATGTACTTTAAACTTAGATTTTTAGGAAAATTGGGGCATTGATGTTGATTGATGATACTGGCTCTTGCTTCAGCACCACACAGTTTTCAAGATATTCTTGTCTTGAATTTGACACAGCGTTCCAGCCCTTAGATGTGATGAGGAAACTTTGGAAATCTGTATCTGAGTCACTTATTGCATCATGATCGTGAGAACACGGCACAATATCGCAGTCCTTTGTTACTTATATTATACTTCGCGCGTTAATTATATTATAAATTTCTCATAGAATCTTCTTTGATTAATGTAACGAATTTGAGGTGGAAGGAATGCAGTAAGTATTCTCTGTAAAACTGCAAAAATACTATCAACCTTAAAAAATACTAATTATTTCTCTTCCTCAATTTCAGAGACAATGCGGGGAAAATTTGAATTCGCATTTATTAAATAGATTGGTGGGTTGGTTTCAATTAATATCATAATAAAGCGAGGATTTTTAATCTTTTTCGTTTTAACTTAATGTACACTTGAACTTACAAATATTTTTAAAAAGAGGCTTTAATAAGCATATTTTGTGGAAATTATATATAGTCGTTACTTAACTCTAATAATAGCTTTTCATATAAAGATAAAGATTGATATCAGTATGCGATAATGAAAAGCGCTAACTTTGGAGTTGATAATAAAAATAGAGCATTATTCTTTTTCTGTCACCTGCAGAAAGCTGTTTTTCAAACATCCATCACTCAATGAAGTGTATAAGATTTCCTCAGTAAATATTTTTTAAAAGGAAACATCTGTAGATACACTGATGGAAAAAAAATTCCAACACCACGAAAAATATATAACATATTAATGAAACTTCGGTTATATATTGTCTAGATAGCACATTTAACTGATTAAAGTTTCCAGATCACAAGTTAATGTAAGCACGAGAAAAGGCATTTCAAATGAGAAATGATGGTACATTAATGATCGGTGTAACAACCAGAATTTTGAATGCAAGCACGCAAATGTGCATGGAATGTGTCATACAGGTACAGGATATCTATTGGTAAAATCGAATTACATGCCTGTTGCACTTAGTCAGTCAACATAAGGACATTTAGTTCTGGTCGAGATGACACGGGAGCTGCCGTCCAATGATATCGCATTCGTGTTCGATTGAAGAAAAATCTGATGATCAAGTGCCAAAGCGACACATCTATAATGTATAAAGAATGTTAGGTTGCAACAGTGGTGTAAGGGTGCACATTATCCTGTTGGAAAATATCTCCTTAAATAATGTTCATAAATGGCAGTGCAACAGTTTGAATCACCAGACTGGCGTTCAAGTTTGCAGTCAGGATGCATGGAATAACCACAAAAGTGCTTATACTATCATAGAAAATTACTCCCTAGACCATAACTCCAGATGCGTGTCTAGGCCGCAGAAAGGTTATTTGCAGGCGCTGGCCTAATTTTGTGATCAATATACGGCCATCACTAGCGCAAAGATAGAAACAGCGCTCATCGGGACACACACATCGCCACTCCACCCTCCAATGAGCTATAGTGGGACATCTCTGAAGTCACAGATGTCAGTGATTTAAAGCTAAGGGTACGAACGCTACAGGGTGTCTGACTCGGGGCTATTCCCAAGTGATCGATTTGTTACTGTATCACTCTTGTGCCAACAAAAACTATAATTTATTCAGTCGATGCTGTAGTATTCTTCTCGGCCCTTCGGCGAATACGGTGGTCTTTCCTGTCAGTGGTGACCCGTGCGTGATTACACTCCGATTTCCTTGAGATAGTGCCTTTCAAGGACCACTGCTGCCAATAATATGTTCAGTGAATACATTCCTACCTAATCTTTCTGCAATATCATGGGAAGAAAATCGGCCTTTTCTGAACACTATTGTACGACCTCATTCAAACTCATTGTGCTGTTGATAATTGTTTATTTGTCTTATTAAAGGCACTCTTGACTAACATCAACTCACTGTGTCAAATCTCAACTATAAATAACGATCACGAACTTTACAGCGAGTATTTAATGTACACCTGGTTCGAATGCTCAAAGAGACGCTACAAGCGCCATCTTACGTGCCTAACGCGAAATTTGAATCAAACTCATCTTTCAGGTGTATAAACACTCCTACCAAATTTCATTTACCTAGCACAACTTCTTGATGTTGGGATTTTTTTTTCCATCGGTGTATTTCCCTTCTTTTAAATCACGAAACAAATGTAAGATGCTTTGTATTATATATTCTTACTGCTCTGTATTGTGCAGCGTCGAAGGATGCTGAATTGACACCTAAACAAAAAATTAAAAGAAAAATGAAGGGAACACTTGATCGTCTTTACATGGATACAAGTGAAAGGGTCCTACTCTTACACGACATTGAAAATTGAAAAGTTTGACTTTTTACTTAACGATAAAGAACTGTGCTACAGTATCGACAGAGGCACAGTGAAGTCGTGTAAACAAAATAACAAAATTTCAGCAGTTTTTATAACTGCCATTGATAATCAACTGCTATAAGAACAAATTTAGAATTTCAGAGTGTTGCTTGCTAGCCGGGCTAGCAGTACATGTCAAAACCTAAAGAAATTCTTCGATTTATTGTGCAATATGGCAACGAAAGCATCCTTCCTAACCTTCGCATTGTAATACAAATAATTTTTGCTATCGCAGCTTCCATTTCCAGCTCTCTGAGGTCTTTCGGGACATTGAATTTAATCTTAAACTGCTCAAGAGCCTCCATGAGTCAATATCGCTTATGCGATCTTGTTCTGTTGAGTGTTGAAAGAGAAGAAATTGAAAAAAGTAATTTTTCAATTTCTTCCCCAATGATAAATTCACATCAATGAAAACGAAAAAGATATAGCTCTAATAATCATATGAAAATATTATTGCTCAAATTATAAAAGTTTTTAAAAATGTAATAAACTAGCGGATGTACCCGTTCATCGCATGGGTGAAAGGTAAAATGTAACAATCGAGATAGAAAGATAAAAAAAAATGTAACGAGGTCAAGATTAAATTAAAATTTTGAATAATTTTAAGTAAATTCTGCAAAAATAAGACACTAAGGAAAAAATGATTTCGCAAATGAAATAACGAAGCAAAATAAATGTTGTCGAATATAACCTAGTATTTCATAGATATAATTGTTAATGTAAATATATAAATATTATCTAAAACACAAATATTCAAAGCAAATATCTTTTACGCCAATGAGAGAGAAAATTTCCGCAAAATCCTTTCTTAGTAAATCTCTACTCAACACAAACGATGCTTGCCAAACCTTCTGTGGTGTGCAGAAGGTCTGGTTTCCAAGAAGAGAGTTGCCACAACGGAGGTTATAGAGAAGATGTAGGGGCAAAACGCAATTATACCACAGCTTCTCAGGTCTCTTGTGAGGTGTGTGCGGTCAAAACTGAATTTCAAGGGTGACTGTTTCCGAAAGTCTTCATAAAAGAGTGTTGTACGCAAGAAGACCAGTTCTTTGCGTCCCACCCAGTTCTGCTAAAAGGAGAGTCTATTTAAAACAATGCAGAAATCTTAGAGTTGACAACATGAATCACAATGGGTTACGGTTCTCTTCACTTATGAATCCCGGTTCAGCCTGACTAGTGATTCTCGCCTTACTTTAATGTGGAGATAGCCAGGGAACCACTACCTGCCCTCCAATGTTAAAGAAATTAATCATTGCGGCAGCGGAGGCTTGATGGTCTGGTCAGGCATCACATAGAATGGTTGCACACACCTACATGTCTTTGAAAGAGGCATTCTGACTGCTGTAAGGTATAGGGATGAAGTCTCGGAGACCTGTGTTTACCTTCTCAGGGTTGCAGTTGAAACTATTTCACTTTAATAGATGAAGACGTGAGGCCCTATAGAGCTCATCTGATCGACGAATTTCTGGAAAGTGAGGATATTCACCGGATGGATTGGCCAGTCAGATCTCCAGACTTCATCCCCGTAGAGAATGCCTGGGACTCTCTGAGGAAGGCAATTGAAACTCGCACCTCTCTCCCCCCTTTCCCCTCCGAGGATCTTCCAAGGCCTGAAAACCGAGTTGCTGAACGAGTTGTTTTATTTGCAACAGGAACTCATAAATTCCTTAATTTTCAGCATAAAATCACAGCGAGAAGCCAGTTTACCTGAAAGAGGCGACCATACTAACCAATTTCTTTTGTTCTATTCTGAAACTGCTGTCTCATACCTTCCCACTTCGACGTGTTACGCATAATCACGCACGTGTATTTTAACTTTTTTTTTTTTTTTTTTTTTTGCATTATATCAGCCCTATATACGTACTACATTTTATTAAAATCTGTCAAATAGTTCCAGAGTTAATCGACAAAATCTAAAAATTCTCTTAATTTTGAACACCAGTGTAATATAAGAATAATCTTTTAAAATTTCAAGCGAGTATTTGCTTATTAGATTTTTGACATTCTTGAATTACAATTCTTGATTAATATAATTCTGTTAAGAATTTTATTTCTGTAAGAACAATTCTTACAATTTCTGGTGTAAGAGTAATATATATTACATTGTGTGTGAAACTGGGGGGAAAATACAAGTAAATTGATATTAAATTATTTTATTCCTTAAATAATTTTATACCGTCTGCTTTCAAATTTAAATTTTGATTATTGTTGTCAAATGTTTTCTTTCCACGAATACTTTTTCAAAAATTAGCAGACAGTCTCTCTTGTAAAACGGGGGTGTCAAACGCGTGGCCCACTATGAACATTTCTTGGCCCCAAAAAATATATCCCCATTCAATAATATACGTATAATAAAATAACAAACCGACGCAGAAAATATTTATATATATATATCCCTTTAAGACCCAACCCGCACGAATCTCGTGCGGGTTAGATATTTTTATATGTTTTTGCTTCTAGAATAGTCGCATGTAAGAAAAGCCCGAATCTAACGATTGAGTGGGTTTGCAGAAAGTGTAAAGAATCACTTTGTATCAACAGATGGCTGTTGTAGTCCATGTTTTACTTTCAGAGCTGGCAAGTCTAGCTTTGTTTTCAAATACAACGAAAACACGTTTTCTTTTTATCTGTCGTAAAAAGGCAATTATCAATATATTTCTAACTGCTTAAATACAAATTTTTGTCTTAAAGTTTAAATAATTGTAATATAATAAAAAAATTAACTATAGGATCTTAATGTGGCTTGTAGGAATCAGGATTTCGTTACCCGCACGATCGTGCGGGTTGGGCGTTACTTGAGTTACTGCAGCTGTAAAGGTAAGTGCTTGCCATGTGAGTTTTCTTTTCGGTTTTCAATAGTTTTTATGGAAATTTAAGTAAAAACGAAATATATCGTTATATGATTAATGCCATATTTTCTTAGGGGTCGCCATGGACGAGTCCCTTTTTCCTTTCTCACGCTCTTTTTTGTAATTAATTTTCTTTTACATACACTTGTTGAGGGGTATGGCATTTTCATTCTTTACACAGATATCTGTATCCATATCTCTCCTCCCCCCAACAAAAAAAATCTGTGTTTACCGGTGATAGTTGGTAAGGTGTGGCTTATTATTATTATTTTTTTAATAATAAAAATTTCTGATATATTTTATTATTTTTCGTGGATTCCTTTGCTAACTCTTAACCAAAAAACCTTTTCAGGTGTATAAAAGGAAAAGAATTCTCACGCAATAAGAAAATTTACAATTGATGAATAAATCAGATTTTGAACTTATGAATCTCTCGGAAGACGACTATTCTGCGGAAAAAACATATGAATCACGTATACTGAAAGGGGAATCAAGCTCAGATGAAATCGACGAAGAAAAACACGGAAATATTTGTAATTAAAAGACAATTTTGGATCATCCTTTACCATTAAAATCTCCTGAACCCATTCATTTCATTGTTTTAGCTATAGTAAATTATTGGTTTCAGTACTCTAACAAGATACAATATTAAATAAATTTCCTCACACACACACAAAAAAATCCAAATGGATCTCTTAAAATTTAAGTTATAGCATCTCCTCCTGCAAACAAAAGTATTTTAACTGATGACGAACATGGCAGTGTTGTAATTCTTCCCTCAAAAAGATCGAAGTATTGTAATACGCCTCTCAAAAGGCCATGTCAGGATGAAAGGCAAGACATGTATAGCCATTTTCGATATATTAATGACATTTGAAGGCCTCGCAAGTGCAGATTTAAAAACTGCGAATGCAGTTCAAATACACGTAATGAAAAATGCAATGTTTACTTATACTTTTTAAAAACAATAACATGCCTTAAAGATTTTCGCTGTAAATGAACAACGAGTCAATAAAAGAATTAATTATACATCGATAATTTCCTTGTTTGTCAAAATTTTATTTGAATTAAGTTTGTTTCTTCTATCAACTTAGAACTAAAAAATATATAACTCGTAAAATTTATAGATGACGGTTTCACAGGTAAAGCCCAACTCACACGATCGTGCGGGTACCGTCTACGTTCCAGAGAGGGAGCAAAATTTTTTTTTATTATTTTTTTCAGTGTCGTTGGGGTCAATATAGTGTTAATAACAAGGAGAATTTAATATTTAAAGATAAAAATATTTCGGGTCTTAAAGAAATATAATAATTTAACTTGATATCTACTCATAATTCGAATCACCTTTATTAGTAACATCTAATTCATAAATCCTAATACCCTATTTTGAAACGCGTCTTAATTGATCTTTTTCTAAAGCATTAAAAACATTATGTTGGTATTTTTATTACTGATTCTTTAAACCTTGAATTTTCGATAGATTAATGGACTATTTATTCTAAGAAATACAAGATCATTAATTGTTTTCAGGCGCCTTACTAATAGAAATTTAGTATTCCTAAACAATGATGTCATTTCAATAAATAACTAGCTATTCCCTTCGTCTAAACACGTGACTGTATTTTTTATGCATTTTCCCCTGTACATAAAAACTTGATATTCGAATAATTCCCTTGTCACGATCACTTAATCATCTCTAATCAAATGTAAATTTTTCACGGGCAAATATATTTCATGTTTATATATATGACATGATTTGAAGTCAGAAACAGACTTAGTTTTTAAAACGATCTTTATTTGATGAAAGTTAGACAAATTCTGACGCTAAGAGCAGAGAGAAAAAAAGCACGCCACCGAAAATCTTAAATGGTTAACACTTAAAACACCGATCGTGGATTTCATGAGAGCATTTGAAAGTAAATGCTGACATATAGGGCTATTGAATATAACGACCTGGAATTAGACATGTTTATTGGCTAGGCCATATGTTCGGAAGAAATAAATGGGTGATTAGTTTGATACTTGAAGAGGTAAGGAAAAAGATGAGTTAAGTGCTAGATAGAGAATTTAATTTTTAATCTAATTATCCTTACATGTGTGCGTGTGGTGTGGCGTTGGCCGGTGTTGGTTTATTTTTGCTGGTTGTTTCTGAATAAGCGGAGAACTTCTGATTTCATTTTACTCTTCTTTATTTTCATATGACACAGCAAAAGCGTTACGACTTCACAATAAGCATATGATCACATAAACACAAAGGATGAAAGAGCTGCAGCCATTTCTACATTTTGACGTCGAGGCGGAGACAAAAAAGAGAGCGAACACACAAAGACTCGCTTTTTATACCGGCAGTGAAGATCGAGTGACTCCTTTGTAACAAGAGCTCTGATTGGTTGAAATGGGCGGGAAAGAGATTTCTGATACTAGTTGGTTACGATTAAGATTAGGACGTTAGTTTTGAACCTAAGAATTAAAAGCTAATTTAAATATTATTAAAAAGAGTTAATTAAAAGGATGCTAGAGAGAATAATTACATATATATATATATATATATATATATATATATATATAAGTAAAAATTCGAAAACCTTTTTTTTAACTTTTCTTTTTTTTTTTTTTTGCTATTATTAAACAAAATACGTACATTTATTTTGAACATACTACAATTAGGTAAAAATACGGTATTTAAGCATAAATAATATCTAAAATATGTCACACAAAAGTTAAGTTACTGACTTTTTGACAGGTGAAAAGTGTTGAAATAATTTTAAAAAATACAAACGAAAAATGCTTTTATTAAATGTTCAACTGTTAGATAATTAATAGTAATTTGTTGTTGAACGAAAAGTTGAAAATATAGATTATCAATAAGATGTTTTGTTAAATAATTAACAGTATTTAGCTGTAAAAATAGCTTATATTTATATAAGTTACGCTTATTGATTTGTGAAGTTATTCTCTGTCTGGTATGTTAATGCACAAGAAAAAAAACATTTATATTTTATTAAATGTTTTATAATTTCTGTTAAAAACGCCTTATTATAATTCCATGCTTTTGTATTTTTGTATTCAGTATGACTATATCGAAGCCAAATGGTAGTAAAACTAAACAAAAAATCGCTGACAGACATCAAATATTCCAAGTAAAATGGAAATTAGAATTTTTTTGCTGTGAAGTGTGTGTAAAAGATAAAATAACCTGCTTGATGTGAAAAAAGGCTGTTAATGTACCAAAATAATATAATATTAAACATCAATACGAACAACATCAATAAAAATATGATAATTGCGAAGGATTAATGAGACAAGAAGAGTTAAAAGAGCTCAAGTTATAGGTATGGAAGTACAACAGTTAATGTTTAGTAAGGTATTGCAAGAAAGTGAAGTGGTGGCCTGAGTTGATAGATAAACAATCGAAGCCTTTCACTGAAGGTGATTTAATCAAGAAATGCCTAATTAAAGCAGTAGAAATTGCTTGTCCTGGATATTTGAAAGTTTTTCAAACAATTTCTTTCTCTCAAAATACAGTTGCGGAAGGAGTTACTGGCTTGGCAGCTAATTTAAGTGATCAAATCAAAGCAAAATCATTTACTTTCGAAAGTTTTTCCATTTCCTGTAAGGAGAGTACGATTTTTTTTTTCTTATTGACATAGCTCAATTTGATGTGTTTCTTCGTGCTTGCGACACGTATTTTTAAACATTTTTGAGAAATTATTTGAACTAATACCGATGTGTAGTAATACTACAGGACAAGATATATGATATTTAATTGCATTTTTGAAAACTTCTGCAGAAAAACAATCTACCTCTGTCAAAATTAAAATCTGTTACTACAGATTGCGTTCCTTCAGTGACTACTACGAAAAAATTTAATGAAATTCATGGTTCAAAAAAATTCATCATACGCATTGTATTATATATCAAGAAATGCTATGCACAAAGGTAATAAACATGGATAATGATTTGTCATATATAAAAAAAAGTTATAAATTTTATAAAATCTCAAGTCTTAAATCAGCCACAATTCATTGCTTTCTTAAGTGAGTTAGATAGATCATATTCAGGTTTGTCCTATTATACCGAGGTACGTTGGTTATCTTGCTCCAAGGTTCTCAAACAATTCTGGGATTTAAAAGAAGTATTTCAGTTCTTAAAAACTATAAATCAAGACACAAGCTTGTTTTCTGATCCAATATGGTATATCTTTCATGGTTGATGGAACCAAACACTTAACCGATTTAAATTTATCGTTACAAAGAAATATCAAATAATCACAAACATGTTTGGTATAATTGAAGCAGTCAAATATAAGTTAGTTCTTTGGGAAAAGCAACTTAAAAAGGAAGATTTAACGCACTTCCTGAAGTGCAGCATGAACAAATCAAGTTTAGTAATGCAACATCGTATCAAAAATACGCAAAAAAAATTTAAAATCTTAAAATTTAATTTGAAACAAGATTTTCTTCGATTTTCTCAATAAATATAGATTTAGTACCCAACCATATGCAAATGTGTGGTGATCGAGATTCAGTGCATCTCAAATTTGAAGGTAAAATTCATTGAAGCGGGTGTGCCTGAATTTTACTAATATAAGAAATAAACGGCTTCTCTCCAAGGATGCCTTTCTCAAGGATGCTTATGACTGAAAAATAAATATGTCTGACACGCAAGTGACGGCAATGACAAAACCAGATAAAAAAAATAATAAAACCACTGATAAAGAAAAAAAGTTAGTTAAACAATATACGAAGCCCAGTAGCCAAGTGCGTATCGTGCTTCCACACCTAAGATCTGGGGTTCAAATCGCGGCCTGGGTAAGGTTGACTCAGCTTTTCATTCCTTCAGTGGGACGATAAATGAGTAGTACCAAACTTGCTTGGGAGCTACACACTAGAGGTTTCACGTCAGACTGACCACCTGACTAGAACATCTGCTCATGCATCCCAGTGTCCAAGGTCACGAAAACTGAGATGAGCACCGCAGGTCTTAACCCACCATGGGCTGTTGTCCCACTGAGTTTAGTTTTTTAAATAGTATATATAAGAGATATATTATGCAAAATAAAATGTACCTAAATATTTTATATGTAAATAATATAAACTTACCTTTGCTATAAAAGCGACGTATTAGCTAGAATAATGCTATTATATAATGAAAAGCCACTCTTTTATAATTAGAGGTAAAATGTCTATGCATGATTTTATTTCCTAATCCTGTTTAAGCAGCGCCCTACCTGTGTGCTATTCTATGATGTGAGCATTTTATGTTTTACATAACGCTAATCTATCAGCAAAATAAATTATTAGTTTATATAATTTTTTTCCGAAATTATGGAAATTTGCGATATATATATGATAGTTCATAAGTAAGTTCATGTTGTTTAACGTAGTTACATTCAAATAAATAAAACAGTTCTAATTTTGTTTTTGTAAAACAATCGCTTAACATTAAAAATTCTTAGTTCTCCAAAAATATTTTTTTCCCCTCGATGATTCCTGTACTTGTATTGCATGCTTAAAAAAAGCTCCTCAATGAGCAACGGTAGCATACATATAAATTGCCGTATTGAATGTTTTAAAAAAGAATCACCCTCCAAACCTCTCCACATCCCTGAAATCTTTAAATATTGTGATATCACAATCTCAGAAAATTAATGCCGAGACTTTCCGATCTCCCGTGAAACGCGTATAAAACATAGGTACAGCATTTTTGGCTATTTAATAACATACCGCTTTTTTATGATTGTTTTTATAGAAGAATTAAGGATTGAGAACTGTAAATAGTTTTAGCTTTTAAATATAATCAGTATAAAAACGAAATACAAATTTGAAGCGAAAGAAAAATTCAATGTGTATAAATTTTGATTAATTGGACGCTTAGCAAAAAATATTTTTCTCACCCTCACAACCAGAACATTGTATCTGAATTTTGGCACCCCGGACAAATGTTCAGGGAATCCGGGGTTTTTTTTACACCTAGAAGGGAATTAATTACAAAAAAGAATACACAAAAACAATGTACATTGTCTTCATTTAAACACAATTGTTTATATTCTATTTTCATTTAAGTTTTCACTTAAATTATTTTCTATGCATATTAACGTCAGGGATGGATAGTTTTTTTTTTTTTTTTTTTTGTAATATTGTAGATAGGGGCATATATTTATTATTATTATTTTAAATTACATTAGCTAACCTATTTTTTTTAAGAAAACAATTATAAAATCCCCGTGCACCACAAAGTATTACACGAGGCTCATAGAAGTATTAATCACACATTACAAAGGAAAGAAAGAAAAAAAACCTTTTGAGGTTATGAAGAGTTACACATATTTAAAACAAATTCACAGAACTTTTTAAAAGTACTTTTATTGGAAATAAATTGGTGAAAATTCGGAGGCCAATTTGTATTAGGTCCCTAGAAAGCCAGTCTTGGAATCTTTTTGTTTGTTCTGACGAACTTGGAACATAGAAGGAGCACATGTTCTGTATTTTCCTAGATACCAATATGACAATCACAGGAAGATAACGGAACCAGTTCAGTTCAATACAGTGAACCACTGTAAATCTGGAGACATTGCCATCACCTTATGCTCCGACCGAATTTGATGAATATATTAATATTTTAGACTATTGGTTGATATTAAAAATTCTTCTACTTTTTGGACATGCTCTATCATTTTACATCTCACTACTGTTGAATAAAACCATTCTCCGTGATTTGAGATAAAAAATTTTCAAAATTTTTCATTGAGTTTTGTAATTTCTACAGGTTAAAATGAAATGTTCATTTGCTTCCGGCACTTGACATTCCGAACACATTGGAGAATCTACTTGATTAAGAAGAAAATATACGTCATTCAATGGTAGTTTTTTTCTCGCATTTTATCAATTAAAACTTTCGAATTTCTATTGCTTGCTGCCTGTCTATTCCACTTTTCAAGATGTGAAGTATAATTAGTTTTTATGTCTTATGCTCTTTGTCCTTGCTTCTTCATTTTTACTTTTATGTTGCTATTTTTTTTAAATATGGTGTAGATCCTCCACTGAGATGGAACTAAATAAAATTTGTTCAAGTAGCTTTTAAAGTTACCATAACTAGTGAGAAATTGGGTTATTTCCTTGAGCATTTGTTCGCTAGTCCTCGTTAACTTTTTAATATAGTTGTAGTAATCAAAAGTATGCAGAACTTAAAAACTATCAAATTACACTTGGATAAATATCTTATATTTATCTAAGTATAAGATGTGCATTGTGTTTTTAATTAAAGCTCAGTAGCTCGGTATGGGCTCTAGTAGCCTGACGGTAAGAACCCTACCATCAAAAAAATACTCTCGTAAAAGTATTTGATTCCTCTAACTACTTTTGCTTCATGAAATTTAAAAATTTAAGAATAGATAAATGTCACTATAATTTTTTGTTATTTTCTTTTATTTAAAAATAATTAAATCATCTCAGGAGAAAAAATTAATATACCTGAGGTCTAGGATCAGCTCCGCAGAACACTTTGCTAAAATATAATGATTGTGGCAACATCTCTTTGAATTGACGTTTTCGTAGCAGTTTTGTTGTGTGTTGGGTGTATATGTTGTTGTTGACACTTTTCACTTTATATTTGCATTATATTTACTTTAAGTGGCGTAAGTATTGCTTATTTATCATACAAAAGTTGACTTAGTATAAAGTAACAACTTTAATAGTTTTGTCGAAAAATTTTCCGATAGTGTTCACGCTTCTGACTCCGCCTTTTTGCGCCTCTTAAAATCCTGTAGTTAGGTTATTTTCTTGTTCTGAATTCCGCGATCCATAATTTTTCGGAATCTTAAATGCAAATAATTATCATCAGTGTCAGTCACGTAATAAAGCCCTTCAAAGAAATTATAAAACCGAATTAATTTTTAACTTTATACCAAAAAAAAAATTTCTTCAAGTTTTGTACCGTTTTTATTTGTTCTCATTATGAATGGAGGAAAAAACATTTAAATATGTTTGAATTTAGCTTAAATTCGTGTGCTATGCTTATTATAATTATATAATTTGAGTATTTCAAAATGTTTTTAATAAAATGTATCAGACGATTGGCTGAAATTTAAATTTTTGCATCCTTTCCGGAAATTAAATTACAAATCTCTATCTTCTTGAGGCCAAAGAAATTACTTAATAAATTTATTTGCTTAAAAATTATGTTGATTAAAAGTTATATAAAACAATTATGATTGCTCAAATATTTTATGTTGTTAAATTTTGTTTATCAAACTGATCAAATCTTTTAATGCATTAAATTTGTTAATGCTAAATGCCAAATTTTGCTATTAATTCTTTGTTTCCTTAAAAAGTTCCTGTATTCTAAAAAAAAGACATCTCTAATGTTGCATATGTGAAGAGAAAGGTACCAATTAATCATACAATATTTCTATAACAAAGTATTCTAACAGAAATATTGGTTATTTTGTCCTGGCTACATATTTAATTAAATACTTTCTAAATTTCCATGTTCATTTCTTCTCTGTGTTTATTAGGTTAAGCATATTAGTTTGTTACCATAATTTTTTTATTATAATGTTGAGTACTATGTGTTATCTTGTCGTTTGTCACATTTGTGCAGCTAGGGTGAAATTCATTGTATGTGTATTTAAATGTGAATTTTATAATATATTTAAAAGTAATTTGTAAATGTTGGCTTTTTGCACCAGAATCCTGAAAAGTACCATGACAGTCAAATGTGTAAAAAAATTTAGGAAAAAATTTTAATTTGTCTCTTTAAATATTTATTGTTTGAAAGTTAACATTGTAAATTATCAATCTGTTAAAGTTTATGGATAAAATCCTATCTTTGGTTCACCCTTTGGCATTAATATTAAATTGCATTAAGATGGTATCAAAGTGGTATTTTCAAATTAATGTTTAACAAGATGGCACCATGCCTTAAAATTAGAAGCACTGTTGCTGATGTAAACAGAGACATGACATGACGTAAAATTTGAATTTGAAAAGAGTATCATGAAAAAAAATCAGAATATATAGTAAAAGGAATCACTGACTTTATTAAGAACATCTTGCTAATTTTCTCTTTTTTGACAACTGTAATTTAGCTTAAAAAAGAATAAAATAAAATTTTATGAAACTTACTTTCAGACATTGTAGATTATTTCCTCCTTTTTAATAATAATTCTGGTTTAAAATTAAAAAAGTGGTCTTAGTTTGTAAAAGTCAAATTATCATGTAATGATATTTTAATATTAATTGCGAGAACAAAAAAAAATGAATATTTTCGAAAATACTAGAGGAAGGTGCAAAACTTTTAATTTTTGTTTTTTGATAAATTAATTGGAAGCATATTTAAAGGAGTAAAATAAGAAATTGAATAAAACTTGTCTTTAAAAGTTTAGATTTTGTTAGTTTTATGTCTTTTTTAATAAAGTTAATGTTCAGATTATATTATTCTAGCATAAAAATTTATTTTGAACTTTAAAAAAGAATTTTCAAAAGTTAGTTGATCTAAAAAAATAACAGAGTTTGAAAATTTTCTGTTAATACTTATACTATATTTTGATATTATATTGATTGGAAATTCAAACTGAATTTTTGTTAGAATTAATAGATATATGAAAAAAAAATTGCAGTTATAAAATAAGTTTTTCTCAGGTTATTTTTGGCTAACAATCTCTACCTACAAGATATTTAAACAGAATGAAAACCTCAAACATATAAATTTTTTTATTTGTTTTTAATATCTGTAAATTTACAATTAAGATATCAAATACTCTTTAAACTAAAGTAAATGATAGCTAAAAAGTATTCTAGCACACATCAAGAAAATAGTCTTGATTGTCTTTTCGCTTGTTGATTAAATGGAAATTTTTATGTGACGTCATAAAAAATACACTAAAAATGTAATGATCTAGTGATAAATTTATAGTCCATCTTTGTTTTTTCCTTCTTTTGATACTGCATTTTTTAAGCATGATGTTTATTCATGTAATAATGTGGGCATACTTGTCATTACCAATAGCTACTGCAAACGGATGAACTACAAAAGAAAAGTCAAGTGATGTTGACTGAAGTTTACAATATATGAGAGAAATGCCTAAATAAATGGATAAATTTTGTGATCTTTTCTCAAAAGGCTCAAATCTTTTTTCTTTTCTTTTTTTATCCATCTTTTTTTATCCAAAAAAATTAAGATTGATATTTGAAGCAATTAAAACAAATTCTTTGGGGACTGGAAATTAGAATATTAAAATATCAATTCCAAAATTAACATCTTTTTTATGCTTGCATCACACAGATTCCCAGGTGTGAAAGAAGCATTGAAAAAGTAACAGATTCAGCAGTAGACATTTTATTATTTAATGTAAAATGAAACTATGCTATTCTTTTCCAAATCTATCACTTGGCTTAAAATTATTTTTAACCAATTATTATCTACAGCTTCTTTGAGAAAGCAAACAAAATTAATAAAATTTTTAAGGTCTTCCATATCTAGATTTTCAAACTAAGCTATTTTATCTGTTGAAAGTGTGGTGGCAAACCCATTAATTTTGAGGGAGTTAGCTCATAAATTCATAATTTTGAAGGTAAGAAAAGGAAAGTTTTAATTTTGTACAGATGTAAATTTTGATTTCATTCGGATAGTTATTTTTTTCCACTCTCCTATTAATATGTATGTTGGTTTACTCTTAGTTAAAATATACATCTAATTCCTAATATTTTATTTTGTCTAAATATTCTGAAATTTTCATTGGTAAGTTTATATTTTGACATTCTGAAATGATTCAATTGTGATACCACTTCAAATAGTTTTACATTATATTAATATTTGTTAGCTGTAGAATATTTTATTTTGAATATATTGCACAAGAAAAAATTATGAGATTTATGAATGATGTCAACGCATATGAGAAGTTTTATAAAATATTACTCCTCCTTAAGTCTTTTCTAAGGGCTTTACATTCCACTTTAAAGAAAATAATTTAAAGTTTTAAATATCTCATCAAACTTCTATTTTGTATTAAAAATTATATGGTCTGTTTTATTATTGCTTGTTCTTGAATTATTCTTTGATGTTGACTTAAGAATAGTACCTGATTTCATGTGTGTGTCTAAGAATCGCCTCAGATTTCACTCAGGGGTGACACCAAAATTCTCAATGACATTGCTGACACATACTCTCAAAATATGCGATTAATAAAAAAAATTCCTAATTTTGTGTTAATGATATAATTGTCACTTCTCATTTCTTTAAAATTATTCTCATTCTTTCTTTCATTTTTTTCTTTTAAAATTTCTTTACCTTGAATCAATGTTTAATATTTCATTATAAAATCAACACAACTTTTGAAATATGATTAAAAAGTAAAGAAAAGGAGTATTAGATTATCATAAGACACAAGAAAATAAAGTTCTTAAGAATGGACTTTTTGCTCACTTTTTTTCTTTTTGTTTTTCTTAGGGAATAAAATGTATCAGCTTATATAGTAGAAATTATACCAATTTTTCAAATTGAAAAAGAGTTGGAAATGGGGAGGGACCCAGGATTTATTTTTTGGGTGCTACTTTTATGTTATTACTTAAACTCTCAAATTTAGTTTTTGCTTAATGTATAAGTAATCCTTATCTTAGAAAATATGTAAACAGTGTTAAAATTTTTTAAGTTTGTCTATAAGTAGTGTATTTTGTATAAATAAGCTGTGATTCTTTATTGAATGTTTATAATGAGAAAAGAATTTGGATAATGGAGATTTTATTCTTTAATTTATAAATCAGATATTTTTTTGTATATAGGTGATCTTTTAAGATTTGTGCGAACATATGAAATTGGTTAATTTTATTTACAAGAACCACAAATAAATGATTGTCATTTCAGTTATAAAATGCAGAATAAAAGAAATTAAAGAATGTAAAAAATTTAAATATTTAATTTGATTTACCTAATTGTTAATCTCTTGGCTAATCAAAAAATCATTCTTATAAATTTAAAAGTATGTGCTAGTACACTGTTGTTTTCAATCTTTTTCTTGTTTATTATTACCACAATTATAAATGAGGCATGAAAGAAGACATGTAACCCCAATATTCCTCATTTTAAAATAAGTGGAGGAAGGTTGTGGTATTGTTAAAGTATGCAGTTCTAATATGTGGCCGCAGTAGCCATATGGTCATGTTCGGGAACTAATAGCCAGTGTTGTTTCTCTCTAGTCGTGGGTCTGTAAGGGCTGTAAAGACCCACCCCCTGTGTGGGGGGCTGATGCATATGAAATCTATTGAGACTCAATGTCTTCACAGTTGTGCAGTGTGGAATTTTGGAAAGTAAAGTACAGCTCGGGTATTGTCTTTATCACTTGACCAAAATTCAAAATTACTTGGTCCATCACCATTATCCCTCATGTGGCTTCAAAGTAGGATGTTAATAATCAAGAAATCAAGAAAATGTATACTATATTGATTGTACTTATTTTGGTATATAAATATTTCACTTAATTTATGAAACTTGCAATGAGTAAGTTACATAAATTCAGTACATAGTAGTGCTCCCTATGATCATAAATATTTCTTTGGGGGATTTTGCATTAGCTTTTCTAGTTATTAATATAAAAACTCTAAGAATATTTTTATGGTGATAAATCTATATATAGCATTTTTAAAAATTGAAAAATTTGCCCTCTTGTTATATCCCCCTTTCTTTAATATGATGGTAATTTCTGATTTTGAAGTTAATTTTTATTTTAATCTTCAAATACAACTGAACAATGATAATTGAGTGTAATGCTTGAATCTTAGTATAATTCCCCAGAAAGTTATTTATTTTAAAAAGGAAGTATGTTATTGAGTAAATACTAATAAAATGTGCAAAAAAATTATATTACCTCAAAAGTGCAAGTTTTCTATATTGCCTTCAACAACACTAGAAAGAAATGAATAATTGAAAACATTTTCTGCATCATTTCATAAGTGTTATATTATCCGTGAAATTTTAAGAGATTTTAATATCACCGGAATATATATGTTTTGAAATGTATATCTGATCGAGTAATATATTGTAACTTTATTAGACTTTTTATTTTGATCAGAGATAAATCTTATTACAGCTTTGGTTCTTGAAAATAATATTTGAATTTGTAATACCTCCTCATGCCAATAATTAATTGGAAGAGACCTACAAAAACAATTTGATCACCCATTTATTCTTCACTTTGTTAATTGTTTCAAATTGTTAATGTGTCATTTTTTTTCATTAACTTTCAGGTAATTCATGATGTCAAGAACAGCCACCAATGGCCCATCTGCTCTAGAAAATGTCAGCCTTGAGCAGGATATCAAAGAAGTACTGAATAACAGTCCTACAATGAATGAAAGTCAAGATGCTGTTCATTCTGGATCTCCATCTCATATGGGCCCTTTTCGTTCAAGTAATATACCATTGCAACGATCTGCTATTCCCCCATCTTCACTTCCCACCACTGCTTCTTGGCAAGCAAATGCTCCAGGTATTATCTATTTTTAGTACTGGTTAAACTTTGAAGTATTTTTTGCGTGTATTCCAATGAAGTGTAGTGTTAAAAATATGTATAATATTGCATTCGTTTAATACCGTATTTACTTGAATCTCAGCCACACTTTCTTTCCAATGTGAATGCTACTAACTCAGCCTTTCATCCCTACTGCAGTGGGTGGATAAATGAATACCAAGCTTGCTTGGGGACTTAAACACTGGGGGTGTCACTTAAGACTGACCACCTAATCGGGACATCTGCTCATGCACTTCAGCGCCCAATGGTCATGTATACTGGGATGGGCACAGTAGGCCCCTGCCCTCATGGGTTGTTGCACCACTGAGTTTGAGTTTAATGCTACTAAAATTTGGGTGCAGCTTTGAATCAAAATAAGAAGTTGTTGCATGGGGTATTTTAACGCCAACTGGAATTATGGTTCAAAAAACATTTTATTATTATTATTATTTTGTTTCCTGTATTTCTTTCTCTTTTTTCCACCTCATGTCCTATGTCTGTTTCAGGGTCTTTCCTTCTCCTTAGAAGATAGCACCTGTGTGTGTTCATGTTTTTTTGTATTTGAATTGCAATTTTAAAGTGTTTTTGCTGTATTCTTCCCCCGGTTTTCAAGAATTTTGGGGTAGGGTCCCTCATTTGGGACCTTTTTGTACATGTTTTTTTGTTTAAATTGAAAATAAAATACTTCTTGGAGGGTTGGATGCAGCTCTAAACCCTTTGGGTGAGCTCAATTCTCTGGAGTGAGTAAGTAAGTAATGGGGTATTTTGAGTAATTACAGGTTTATATATATATTTAAAAGTTTATAATACTAACAAAATAACTAATTTTTCGCATCTTATTAGTTCTCATTTTAAATTTATTTTAATTTCTTAAAATTTGACATCTTTCTTTCTCTCTCAAAAAACCATTTTACACTATTTCTCAGAAAATTTGTTAAGAATTTGGGGTGCGACTTAGATTTGAATAAATATGGTATATAAAAATAGTTTTACTTGAAAAAGATATATATTTACTTAATTTTTTAGTTGTTGAGATTTAAAGTAAACTTTGTTGTTCTGCTTCTTTTACAGTGAGAATCAGGTGAATATATTTTAAAAATTGAAAATGTGTCTGATCTATGTTTGAGTAAAAAATTAATCTGGCAGGATAACTGTGTTACAAATATTAGATACATAAAAGTTATCATGCTTATAGATGTCTTTAAGTAAGATTAAGAATATTATACTCTCTAATTTCTCCTTTCTGCGTTTTCTCCCTAATTTTTCAGTGACCATCTAGGGCTGAGAAAAAGGTAAACAAATAAAAAAGCAGGATTTGGGTCAAATTGAAATAAGATTTTAAAGAGGAGCTTGTGTATTTATGTGTAGTAGACAACTTAGAAGCACATGTTTCAAGTTATTAACTCTTCTATGATCTCTGTATTAACATTTATGAATTTCTTGTAATTAGTAGCTAAAAATATGATCATACAAATATTTGTCTGATGATCAAATGAATTTTAATTGTATTTCAATGTAGGAAAAGTTATTTCAAATATTTTTATACTTAAAGAATTTTGTTGCAATTGACTAATATTGTGTGTGGAGTTTTTTTTTTAAATATGACAAAATAAGTATACACCCATTCCTCACTTTATGGCCTAAGTACTTTCTGAAAAAGTTAACCATACAGCAAAAAACCATATAATCAATTACTTTGATACATTGTATTGGTCCATCATTGTCTGCTTCACCTTGTTTTCTACTTTTTTGTCATATCTTTTCTTTTATTTTTTTGGGGTCATACAATAAAATATGGTGGGCTATTTAATTTGAAAAAGTACCATTATAAAAAAAAAGGCCCTTAAGCAGAATGTAAAAAGAGAATGGCCATGTAGCAAGGTATGGGTGCATTGACATTTGCTTTTTATTCTGTCATGAAAAAATCAATGCTTTAAATTTTTAAATACCTTAACTATAATTGAATATTTCTCTTATTTTTAATCTATATGCTAATCATTAGATTAATTGAAGCCAAATATACAATATTTTTACTTTTATATTTGTAGAAGAGTTTCTTTGCCTTTTTGTTAATTTCGAGAATAATCAATACCTATATTCTATGACAAATGGGCTCTAGGCCAGTACTGAGGTCTGACATCAATTACATTTAACTTCCGTAAAAGTTTTTACTAGTCACTTTCAGACAGATTAAGTTTATCTGTGTTTGATACATAAGATGAGAAAAAACTGTACTGAATTTCAATGCCGTACACATATTGTATGAAACACTAATAACCAGATATTTATAAAAAAAAAAAAA
>BMAV01001900.1:548232-574857 GCA_019973955.1 Trichonephila inaurata madagascariensis | reverse complement strand
AAACTCTTCTTGGTGCTCTAAATTTTTTTGTTTCAAGCCTAAATACTCTGTGTAACAAGACTATGGATGACACTCTTCTTACTGTTAAGCAGTATGAAAATGCTAGGTAAGTTGTGTACTACTTTGTTATGTAATTAGGCTGTTAGAAATTCCAGGAACATGTTTGAACTCAATTCACCTATGAAAATTATATGAGAAGACTAGGGGGGAGAATACATGTGTCCTGTAATACTCCTGCATGAACTTATTTTAAAATGCCAAATATAAATGTTTAAAGGTAGCATTGATTCATCCATTTTATAAATAGTTATCTTTTATGGTGAGAAATTAACAAAATAAATGGTATTAAAGTGGTTTTGTGTTAAAAAAATATGGATAGTTTTGTGTAGATTTGAATAAAATTATTGAAACTTTTTTGTGGGTTAATTCAGAGTGCATGCATTCCAGAGAGAATTTTGTGGGCGGGTAATATTCAGAAATGTAAAGTTATTTAAGAATGTTCTGTAACAGTGGGAAATGTGTTTTACCTTTGTTGTGTAACCTGCAAATAATTTTATTCATATAAATTCTGTATCTGCTACTGTTAATGATATTCACTTAAATATTAAAAATAAAATAAGGAGATTCTTTTATTTTAATACCTGACCATTATCTCAGTTTTTCAGTTCAGGCTTTGATTTGCTATGTGCCTTTTTATGTAGCCAAATGCTATTCTTTTTAAATTTGTAATTTATTTGCTCTTATATTAATGTGAAATATGTCATGTGCCAAATATTAGTGACAAGAGAAACTGAAAATATTGAGTTTTCGTTTAAGAGTTCAGTGGGGAAAAAAATTCCATATATTCTATACAAAAATATATTTTAAAAACATTCTTTCAAATTAGCTTGTCATGAAATGATTTTTTTAAGTGTTAATGGATTTTATCCACATTAAAAAGTAACATTAACCACAATTTGTTTCAGTAGCATTGTCTATAAAGTTTAAAATATTCCTTAGTTTGTTTTACCCTTTAGATGTGGGGAAGGGGATGGTATTGCATAAGCTAAACAAAGTGTTGAAAAAGGGATTCACAAGGTCGAGAGAAAATATTCATGTTATTTTTGTTATGTCTTTCACAGTATATAAATGAAATTGAATTCTTGGGGAAATTTTGTTACAGAGAAGGGGGAAAAGTTCTTCATCTTAGGATACAACTTTTTGACAATCTTTTGTTATTTAATTAAGCATGGCACTGTGAAATATTTAATGTTGACATTTTAAGATTAAGAATTATTTAAAAATTAAATTTTATATTATGACATTTTTTTAGGTTAGAATATGATGCTTATAGAAATGATCTAGAAGAGTTAATGCAGAACAACCAAGGAAATGTTATGTCATCTAAAGTTGAAGAGGCACGTCGAAATTTTACATCACATAAAGAAAAATATGAGAAACTTCGAGCAGATGTTGCGATTAAAATGAGATTTTTAGATGAGAATAAAGTATGTATTTTTCATGTTTGTATTATTTAAGTATTTTAATGTATTTTGATAGTGGAATGAATTATAAAATTTTTAATTAGATATTTATTTGACTTCCCTTGTTAATAAGTAACTATTATTATAATGTAGAATTTTTCATTGGTTGGAAGATAATCTAATTTTTTAAAAGTATACACTGAGTAGTTACCAAAAAAGTGTATTTTGTTGTTGATGCATTATTCAGATGTCATAAATGATCAGTTAATCTGGGTGAAGTTAATCTCAGATGAAGTCATTTAAGTTAAATAAAAATTAAATATACAAAAAAAAAATCTTTTAATAAATACTGGAGGCTTGAAATAACTAAAGGTTTTGTTTTGAGTTTTATTTTTATAATATAATCTCAAGTTTAACTGTGGTGTCAGTTCTTATTCTGCATAAAATTAACGAATTAAAATAAGTTGAAAATAAACCAGAATCACTGAGTTATTAAATATTATGTATTATGTAAGAAATTCTTGTTTAGCTTGAACAACTTATGTAACGGACACCATTGTTTAGATTTTTCTGATTTTTAGTCTGTAATCAGTAAAAAATGAAGACTTATTGAGCTTGGAGATAATTTTATTAAAAATTTATTAATGTTTGTCTTAAAAACAAATATTTAAACATTTTTTAACCAAAATGTCTAAAAGGGCAAAAGAATTTATATATATTTTTTGTTTTGCTTTTAACAGTAGCTCAGCCTCATAACTCATTCAGCACCAAGAATTGAGGATATTTCGAATTAAACGATGTCTGAAGAATTTTTGACAGTCTTTACTGTGTTGAGACTGTGTTTACTATATACACTTGAATCAGTTTCTTCAAATTCTGAAAAACTGGGAAAAGAAATTTTCATAAATTGAAATATAATTAATCATGAATGGAAATTCTTCACACTTCTGTTGAGCAAGAAACAAATTCAACATAATACAATTTTGTTCTGTTTTCATATCTGAGCTATTTTTCGATTTTAAAATACCTTTTTTTAAGTGGTACATAATAATCCATTCAAAGCCTTAAATGTTTTATTCAGTTTCATTTCAGATCAATGAAGAAATAAAAAAAAATCATACCTTTCATGGTACCATAGGAACATTCTTACTGCCCTTTATTGTTTGCTATTGACTCGGAGAATATTTTAAATACCAATTTATAGTTTGTCATTTTTAGCCAAAGAATTAAAAAAAAATTGTTTGTAGAATGAAATATACTTAGTGGTATGGCTCTCAGCCATTTTATTATTTTCCATTTAAAATGAAAGTTTTAAAGAAATTTTGGTACTAGTATGAAAAAAATTACTTGTAAATTTATAGAAATTACTACTGAAATTTATTATCTTGGAGACCATTATTAATGGCTAATACCACAATCACTAATGAGGGCAACAAAATCTGTGTGGAGTTACACATTTTAAATAATTGTACATCTTATGCAACAAAATTTGTTTAAAGCTGTCTTCTTAGTTGTGGCATTTAAAAGATTTTGTTTTTAATGTGGAGAAAAAAGGTTAAAGTTAGTAAGTAAAATCTGTATTGAAGTTTACATGATAGGTTTCATTTTTAGTGATAAGACAACTGAAAAAACAAAAGAACTTTTTTTCTTTCAATTATAAAATATTGGATGTAAATTATAGTTAATTGGAAAAGGAAGTAAAAGTCAAGAAATATGATTGATTTGATTTCTACAAATTATGAAAGTGTACAAATAAAAAGTAACATGAATAAAAATCTTGTTCCTTGATAATAAAATAAGTTTTTAAATGTTTGATCTTTTCAGGTGAAAGTCATGCATAAACAACTCTTGCTTTTTCATAATGCTGTTTCTGCCTATTTTTCTGGAAATCAAACCATGCTAGAAGCAACTTTAAAACAATTTAATATAAAATTGAAGAGTCCAAATGCTAATTCACCTTCATGGCTGGAACAGTAAGTGGTGAAAAATATATTGTTCTGACTGCATTTTATTTATGAAGTAACTGTAATAGAAAATTGTATTATGTTTCTAACATAGCCAAGTCTGAATAGAGCATAAAGCACTTCAAAAAGATATTTTGTGCTCATACACAGGCTTGAATAATGTGCCTCCAAAAAATGCATAAGATACCTCCAAAGGAATTGAACATTTATTATGAGCAAATATAAAATTGCATTTTTTTTATATGTATAATTAATTTTTTTTCTGTATATTTTCAGTGCAATGTTTTGAAATGGAAATTGACTCTACCATTCTCTGCTGCAGTGCCTTTTATTTTCTGTATAGCAATGCTTCTTTCTATTCTTTTTTTTTTATGATTTTAGCTTTATTCTTTGCAACTGGTATGTTTTTCTTTGCTAGCATTTTATGTTAATATAAGTTAACTTAAAATTATTTTTTTAGAAAATTGCATTTATAAAGACTCAACTGTAAAATATTTCTCAAATTAGAATTTATGTTTGCAATAGTTATGTTTTATTTTTAACGTAGAATATATTCAGTCATGGCATTGCTGTGTTGCTTGTGTCTAAAAACAGTTGCATTATGAATATTGTTATACATATCTCTAATCTTTTTGCCCTGCAATTTTAATTGTGATTGCCTTTAAAAGGTTTCCCTCCCTTCCTTAGAAATTACATTTTATATATATATATATTTTTTTTTAGATCAAACATTTTCTGTTGTGTAATTTCTTTAAAACTTAATTGGATGCTGTACAAAATCTCCCTAAAAGAAAATGTTAGCTTTATTTTGTTATTGTATGGTTTCAATGATACTCCTATTCTTGTTTTATGGATATTCATGTGATGTACTTTGTTTGAAAATTATACTAGTCATATGCAGACCGAACAGTGATAAGATTTTTTTTTTACGTTTTAAGAGCTTTAGTGTAACTAATTGAGCTTATTTCAGAAGGATATTATTTTCTGATTTCAAAAGTTGTACAGTAACAATACAGTGTATTAATTCTCATTAAACATTTGTTTATTACTATCTTAGTTGCAAAAGCTGTTGAGAGACCAAATTAAAAATATTTTTGAAATGTGTTTTATGTGCCATGCACACAAATGTGAAACGAAACCCTTCAATAGTGTTTTAAGAATGTTCAAGTGGAATTTTCAAAATGAAATTAAAACTTACTGAATGAACCAAATTGTAAACTGTATTATTAACTTTGTGACATAATTATTCTTTAAAATCATTATTTAACGAATAACATTTGTTGTTTGAATGGTTGTCTATTTTATTTATCACAATAACCAATGTAATTTTTATTACATATAAGTGTAAATGGTATGAAAGATGTTAATATAAGTTAGCAGGTCCATAAGCGGAAATTCAGAAACAAACTAGTATTTCAAATATGATGTAACTTGGGGAGCCTACATTCTTAACTATCTAAATAATAATCAAAGGAAATGTAAATTGTTCACAATAAAGGAGCAAGGGGAAAAATGTATCAGATCAGTGCATACATCAAAAAAGATTTGTTTGTGTTTATCATTAAACATTCATTGTAAGAACATCATAATAGCTATTCCCAACCATTGGAAAGAAAAGATTCATACGACTTATCTGGTATCGTAGCCTTCGAACATCATCCTGTTGGTTTAGAAGGTATAACTCCTAAATATAAAAAGGTTTTAAAATTCAGTTTCATATTCCATTTTATTTTTTTTTTAATGTGTAGAATGACCTCTTCCAGTTTTTAATAAGATTTTTTAGTGACAATCATCAATACAAATTGTTTCTTTTATTTAAATAAAATGATGTTGTGCCTGGTTATTTAGTTGCAAAGTACCCTGAAGAAATGTGAATTAAAGAACAATTATAAAGAAGGCAATTGTTTGGCAAGGCATTGGATTTTGTAAAGATTTGCTTAAGAGAATGTAGAGGAAGTTAGGTAATAAAGAATTACACCATTTTAGGTTTCTCATTACCTGTGAGGGCTAATTTATTTAAAATTGTGAGGTTGCTCATTAATGAAGGTGACCTTATGTGATGTGACACTTTAGAGAAGTGATTTTCTGTTGTATTCTGAGAAAATTGTAAAATGTATCAAATTAGTTTTAAAAGAATCCCAAATCACAATAAGCATATTTATCTAAGTTAAATTCATTAAGGTAAATTTAAATTGACTGTGCATGTATGCATATATAAGGTAGTAAAAATTGATTATGCTGGTATATCGGTTTTGTTGTAAACTTATCCATAATGTAATGAAATACAATATGTGCAAAAATATGCTGATGTAATAATTCTAAAGTGAACTATACAAATTGTCTTGAAAAATGAAGACAGTGTACCCATATGTATCATGATCATCCTGTTATTAGATCTTTTGGTACACTTCAGAATCTAAGAGCCTAATAAAAGTGATTTTAAAGAAGTCTTGATTTGACAAATTGTCCTTGGATATGTATTAAATCATCCCACTGTTTGTTAAGGTATGTAACTTTTTGAATTGAGCTGGTATAGTTTTGTTGAGGTTTGAAATCGTGATTTGAATTGATACTGTGTTATCTAGGAATATCGGATTTGTTTCTTATTGTTTGGCATTTGACATTTTTAGTACATTATAATAATTTTTGTAATTTATATATTTATTATATAATTCAAATCAAGTAAATGTTAAAAGCATTAGAATTTTTATTATAAATTCTCACATGGTTAAGATTTTTTTTAAAAAAAAAGTTTTAGGCATCCCTAATAAATGATTTTTATCACAGCTAGATTTTTATTATTGAAACAGTTTGCTCTTATTTTTTTAAACACCTCATGGTATGTGTATAGGCATCTTAAAATTATACTTTGTCTCTTACGTAGTAGAATGTTTACATTATCAATTCTTTGATTTTAAATTTTTTCTGGCTGCCTGAAATTTTTAAACAGTAATTCAGAACACAAAATCCAAGTATGTAAAAATAAAATTACTTCAAGCTTTCACGCAAAATTTGAATTATAAGCTAATTTTATGATAGAAAAACTGTTGTTCAGAGGAAGGCAGCATTCCTAATTGCAAAAATGGCTTTAACCGCACTAATTTAGTTCATTTTGAAGTATTTATAGTGATATAATTTTTGTCTTGCAGCAGTAAGGATTACAAAAATTATTTTAAGCTTTATATTTCAAATTAACTGTATAATGATAAATTTCTCCTTGAAAATTTCATTAGATTTCTCTTAGATTAGACCATTTCCTAGAAATGGTTCTCAACTCACAACTCGTTTTTATTTAAATTAACTAGAAATATAATATAAATTCTCATAAAGGTCATGTCCGATTTGCAACTAAAAATGTTTAAATGCTGCTGTGGTGAACCCTTCTCTCTTAAACAGCAAATGGCAGGAATAAAAACGCTTGAATGGCTCAATGGAGAATTCTTTTTCATCCTAGAGTCACTTAACACGTGCATGGCATGGCTGCAGACTGGTAGGTTGGTGGTTCAGAAACACTTGTCACCTGATAGTTGTATCACGTATAAAGACTTCCTCACCTTTTGGCTCACCTATATTTATATCTACAAATTCTAATACTTGTAGATGACCAGCTTTATTTGTAGCATTCAAGTTTGGAATATTTCCATGGACTTAATTTCTTAAATAAAAAAAATATATAACAAAATGTAAAGATTTTAAAAGTTTATGAAATGAATTGAAACAACATATACCTATGTAATATTTGTTATTTATTATAGACTAGTTAAATTTTTTTCTCTCCCAAGTTACATCATAAATTTTGGTCAATCAGTGTAAATATAATTTGTAACTTTTAAAAAACCTTGGTTATAGAAATTGTAATTCATTTAATTGTCATATTTATAGGACAAGTTTTTAAAATTAAGATAAGCGCATGCTTCTAAAAATTTCTATAATTTGTTTTGGTAGGAAATTTTGCAAGCAATGAATATTGGTATTAATATTTTAAAAGTTCTGTGTAAAGTTTCTTTTTTTGCACTGTAGACATACTAATGAAACACTATTCTAGGGTTTCAAAGCATATATATGCTGTACAATTATAATATTGTGCATTTGCATATGTATGTAAATTTTGTTTTTGTGTCTTTTTGTATATACATATATATGTATCTGTACATCTATATATAGACATACTTTCTTGTTTAACTTTTGTAAACAATATATGTGGCTGTAAAGTAATGAAGTTTGAAACTTATTACTTATAAGGAAAAACTTCTTAGATTTCTATCTTGCTAGTTTCGTTTTTATTCGTTCATGTTTATCTTTGTTCCATTATTTTATATTGTAAAAAAATGATTTCATACATTCTTTTAAGTATTGAACTTATGGCTGTGGGTTTTTTCATTTATTCATCAAAATTGATCAGTATTATAAGTTACTCTAATTTATATTTTCTCATTTTTATAAAATTTACTTTTTAGTTGATTTTTAATATGGGAAGAGGTTCATACTTTTCTTGTTGGTTATCTTAAATATTTAACATCTTACAATTCTTGAATTTAGCATGATCTGAGCTGTAAAAATATTCTGTCTTTCATAACTTTGATAGTTTAGTTGCATGTGTTTTTATGCAATCGCTGTAAAGGTAGAGATATTTTCCAAAGATAATAAACTTAGATTTTTGCCAGCAAAATTATAGGTATTGTTAAATTGCACATTTATTACAGTACAGTATAACTTCCATGAGAAAAGTAATTCTTTGTGATTTGTGTAAAAAAAAAAATTGTAATCACTTAGTTTTTCTGTGCAAAACACATTTTATTGATAACAAATAAACTATATTTTTGTCTTATTTTTTGCATTTTATGTGAATAATTTTTGCTTAATTCGATTTTTCTGAATTTCTTTGATGGGTTATATTATTTACATTGGAGGAAAATTAGTGAAAACACTTGAAATTTTTCATTTAACTAGAACAATTGAGCGCGCGCCGGGGGGGGGGGGGGGGGGGGTATCGGGCAGGTCAATATAAAACTATATTTTAAAATTGGTTGGCTATATATCATTAACATGAGTTACTTTATACTTCAAGACAGGTGTGTTTTTTTTCCCCAAGTTAATGTATATCATTTAAAAATTTTCCAGCATCATTAATTTCTTGAAATTGAACATCTTTCAATGTAGTAATTAGAAAAATAATTGTAGATATATAACAGATTTCATATGTACATTTTCTATATCTAAAACTTTCTTTGTTTACTAATAATAAGGGAGGCTTAATAAGTTTCATCCTCTACTTAAATCTAGTGCCTTGATACATTGGAAATGATTTCTCTGTATCTATATATTTTTCATATGACTAAATTGAGAAAAAATCATTCATATAGAAAAAGTTCTAATTTGTCTTACTATCCATTTTTAGCTACCTTTCAATGTCTGACCAACTTTTAATTTCAGAAAACATTTTGTCTTGAGTTATGGACAAGTTTGTTTCAACCACATTAATAAGAATCATGTAGCTTTCTATAAATACAAATTACACTTATTTTTTGTAAGAATGCTCTTCATTTCTAAAGAATTGTTTGGATTTGTGTGGAATATGTTATACATAAGAATACTTTGACTATTTTTTAACATGAATACTAAAAAATCACTCTGATTGTGTTTGCCTCATTTCAATATCCTCAATCATCAGTACTATTTACTGATGTCTCATCTGTTCCTTCTGTACAATTTCAAAGTGTTCGACCAAAAATTGTGATAATGTTGGGTGAAAAAAATGTCATGACATTAGAAGTTGAACTTTTGTAATTACTAAAAAAGGAATGTGCAAGATAAAAACTTTGAAATTGGTTACACAAAAAGGGATACCCATTATGTTCAACAATTACTCATTTGGTTTCAGTTAAATATGTGCTTTCAAGAAAATAAGCTTGCTATCTTTATTGCATTTTGTTATTTATAGTATTTAAATTGTAGTAAAATAGTTAAATTTGGTACTTTTTTTTAAAAATTTAATATTGTTACATGAATTGTAAAACATTTTTCAATTTAGTATAATTTATGTTTTAGCCATTGTTTGTGCATTTGGATTTAGTCTTTTTTTCCTCCCATTTCACATTCCACTTATTTAATTCTAATGAAGAACATGAAGTTTTATTTTTCCCAATCTTTTTCTTAATTTTTTTTTTTTTTTTCCATTGTAAATATTAAGTAAAATGATAACACTGGATATTTCATGTAGAAAACACATTTCTACAAACATACTTTAATTCTCCCATTATTTCAGTTTAGTATTCTTGAATATTTATTTTAAGAATTCCCTTTCTTATAATATTCTTGGTTTTGATCTTTATTGTTCATGTAGTTTTCAGTTATTAGGTTTTTAATTTTGATAATATTGCCATTTCAAATGCATATTTTATAATGTTTAACTGTGTTTAATATGTACTTTCATCATTTTATAACTGTATAAATTATTTCAGTTTATTTTAAGCTGTAATAGAACTCCAAAAGAATTGTGTAATAGAAGTTTATATTAAAAAACCATTAAATCTTAAACTATCTGATTAAGAAATAATACATAAAACAATTATATTCAAATATAAAGTGGTTTTTTTTAATAAAAAAAATATTAAACTGTCAACTTGTATTTCTTTAATTTATGGTCTTAATATTTTGATTGAAAAAGCAATATGTAATGCAAATGAGAATTTTTATTAAAAAAAAAAGTCATTTTACTATTTGTCTAACCTACCAAAGCCATTTTTTTTTTCAGTTTATTAATTTTAGTATTTTCTGTTTATATAATTTTCTTGCTTAAGATTTAATATCTTAATTCCCCTCAAGTAAAAATGCAGATAGATGTTTATCACTTTTTTTAGAATGTGATAATTTGTTATAACAAATGTATGTATTAGGGACCAAAAATGTAAAGAAACGTGATTTCTCTTTATAATGTTCTAATGAAAAATAAATGTAAACATTATAACAAAGTTCTTAACAACTCTTTTGCTTTAATTTTTGTACATTTCCAGGAAAAACTCTTTAACAATCAATTTAAAAAAATACTATCTGTGTGTTAATAGTAACAAATTCACACATTTCTAACAGTTTTTTTTAATAAAAATGATTAAATAATCATACAATTAATGAAGAATGTCTTGATAATTGTAATGATCTAAAACATTTATTCCATTTGCATGTTTCAGAAAGATGCAATTACAAAAATAAATATCATGAAAACAAGTTTGCTTGGTTAATCCTTTTCTATCTTTCCTTCATTTTGGCTATAAAAAAAATAAAATAAATATTAATACACTTAATAATAAAATATAATTTTTATATCAAATTCTGTAAGTGCTAGTAGCCAATTTGTATAAAAATGAGAATTAGATATGGATATGCACACTCGTGTCATAAAATTCTTACAAACGTTATATGCTAACTCTTCCATTTTATCTAAATATTCTTGGAGAAGGGGGGGGGGTCAAAATTGTTTATTGTCCATAATATATATCAGTTCCACTTTCCCAAAACTGAGTCAACAATTAATAATAAAATTAGTATGTTTACTCATGATTAATACTGAATATACTAAAGTAATATTTTACCACTTATGCAATTGTGTGGATTTTACCTACTTAATTTGATAAGGCAAATGATTTTTAAAAAATGTTAATTGTTTTTGTGTGTGAGTATGCTTTCATATCTTAGTATGGGGGAGAAAATAAGCTTATGCAAATAATTAAAATATTTTTTCAATGTGAAATCCTTTAAAAACATAATATAAAGCAGCAAGATATATACCTCCCTAAAAAGCTTTAATTACAACTAACATATCAAAAATTTTGTGTAATATGTTATTACTCATCACTCATTTTGGAAATTTAGATTTCCAAGCAAGACTTAAAAATGCATATATAGTAGTGCAGAGTTGTGTTATTTTTGCTTAATGTGAAAAACAAGATTATTAATTTGAAATACTTTCGAGAAAGAAATATACTCAAATGATGTTGTTGGTTAAGATAATTTTTTTACATGAAAGAAATTGATCAACTAATATATAGTGCTATCTATGCCTTTATAAAATCAAAATGTATTTTTTTTTTAAAAAAAAATTGCTTCAGATTAGATATTCTCAAATATTTTGCAAAGGTCTTACAAATCATCTTGCATTCGCTTCCATGTACAATGAATCCTTGTTTAACTGAATGTTGCTTAGTGCTGACAGACATTTAAAAAATGTTTTACTAATAAATACAAATAAAAGACTGAATTAGGTTCTCAGCAATTTTTTTTACCAACCTAAAACATAAGCAAGTAATAAATTAATTTAAATTCAATCTCTTATGTAATTACTTATCATTTTAGTTTATTTCAAAAGTATATATGTATATTGTTAATATGCAGAGTAATTTAGCTATGTACTTTGGCTCATTTTACAGGTTATGTTTAGTCCTGACAAATGAAGTTTTGCTGTACATTAGAAAAAACAATACTTGCATGTAACACCAAATTAAAAGAATTCATATATAATCTGTCAACACTAATGATGCAACATGGTACCATTATAAATTTACTCATTTTAAAAGGGCAAATATTTTTTTATCCTGACAAAAAAAGTGAAGATTAACAATCATTTATCTATATCAAACATCCACATTATAGTTAAAACTAAAATTATCTCAATTAATAACGGCAATGAATTTTTTTCTTTATTTAAAATAATTGATTCCATACCAATGTCATTGATAACTAGGGAAAATATATACATTTATTAATTTAGAAAATATCTATGCACACACAAAAGTAAAAACTCTCTCTAATAGTACTAATTATAATACCTCATATTGGTTTCATAAACTTTTCCTTAAAAATCCATTTTTAAATAAATGCTACTATGGTGTATTAATAACTTTTAATCAACTACAGACAATATGTTTATAATGCATTTATAAAGTGCAGTATTATTAAAGCGCTTTTATAAGTTTTACTTGTATGTAACGGAATCTTTGAACTCTATTTTTACCCAATTTAAAAGGTCAGATAAATTCGAAATTTTGCACACTTGTCAAGGACAGATGACAATATAATAATTTTGTTCTATTGTCCTGAACAGGAATAATGATTACGAGATTTGACGACTAATTCATTATACCATTTCCAGATTTGGTGACTAAAAATTAAGAGTAACCCCAAAAGGGAAAAAGTTTCTTTGTGTCTGCAATTTCTTATAAACAATTGCCCAGTCTTTCTGAAAATGAAAAAAAAAAAATACATGCATGTGAAAAAAAATAATTTGTTCTAACTCAGGAATGGGCATTTTTGGCAGCAGGCTAAAAATACATGCTTTTACTGTAGATTGAACAGAAAATGAAAAATAAATTATAGTTGAAAAAAACATGCTTTTATGGTTAATCGAACTAAAAAGTAAACAAATAATTCTTAACATAAGAATAAAATGATTTACAAGAAAATTAATGTCAGGGTAAAAGCGTGGGGTGCTCTACATCAGTTGTTACAATTTCTTACTAGTTCTATTCCAAAATGCTGAGTTAATGTAAAAATTTAGTACAAAGTACCCCCACGCTTTTACCCTAATGACATTAATATTCTTGTACATCATTTTATTTTTATATTAAGAATTATTTGTTTAATTCCATTAACCACAAACACATGCTTTTTATTTTTTTAAAACAATGAAATGAGGTAACTCTAAATAAAAATATGAAAATTAGAATTTCAGATAAAAATGATTAGCTTTCCAGAGCACATTCAGACAAAGCAGGCGCCGGTAGCAACTCCCTATAATGTGTTTAAATAAGGATATTGTTCAGCCAGTTTCTTATACACAAATTGCACTTGAACGTTGCTGCCTGGTGAAAAGTTATTAAAGCAGAAATGTGTACCAGCATGTTTCTGACTTTGATAAAAGTCGAATTGTAGCGTACCAGGATTACGGTTTATCGTACTGCAGTATTGGATGGTAATTCAGAATGCCGTGCTAGATCTCAACGCCCCCCCTCCCATCACTAATAGCCGAGAAGATAGGTATGTTATCCACATTGCCTTAATAGATCATGCAGCCAAATCACAAGCTTTGAGTCAAGAATTGGGGTCGTTTGCAAGACAAGTGTCTGCACGAACAGTTCGATGATGTTTGCAGCAGTGGAGACCATGGCAGTGGCTACCCTTGCTACTGCATCACAGACAGGAATCTTTTCAATGGTGTGATCAATGACGAACCTGGGCACATGAATGGCGAGACGTCATATTTTCATATGAATCCAGGTTGTTTACAGCATCAAGATGGTCGTACCCATGTTTGGCGGCATCCTGGCCCATCACATGGGTGATGGTATGGGATGCTATTGGATACACGTCTCAGTCACCTCTTGTTCGCATTGATGGCACTTTGAACAGTGCACTTTACATTTCTCGTGTGTTACAACCCGTGGCTCTACCCTTTATTCGAGCCCTGCGAAACCCTATGTTTCAGCAGGATAATGCACAACTGCATGTTGCCAGTATTGTACGAACCTTCTTTAATACGGAAAGTGTTTGGTCCATGGTTGCCGAGCGACTGGCTCGTCACCATATGCCAGTCACTATGGTTGATGGACAGTTGAATCATGTTGAAGCTGCATGGGCATCTGTACCCGTACATGCCATCCAATCTCTGACTCAATGCCCAGGCATATAAGTGCTGTTATTACTGCCAGAGGTGATTGTTTGGGGTACTGTGTTTTCTCAGGATCTATGCACCCTAAATTCTTGACAATTAATCACTTGTTATTTCTAATATAATATCATTTTGTTATCTGCATTTCTTCCTGGCGTAGCAATTTTAATGGCCAATAGTGTATAACAATGAGGTGAGTTCTTTAATTCACATCAGTTTGATTTTTTTATTGAAAATAATGGCTCAACTTATCATTTAACTGAAATAAAGTTTATTATTTTGTTAACACACTCTATACTAACCTACACACGCTTTATCTATAGGAACCCAACTCCGGCTAAATGGATCAGAAAATGGTTTCACATACATGAGTGCTGTGGACCATAATCATTAATAACACAGTGCCATCCACCACTGGGCTTATAGTACAATATGGATTGGGGATGTTATGTTATATTGGTCAACAACATAAAATTATGAATATACTGAGCAATTACTAACTGAAAAGGAATTTTCCTGGTTCAAATGCATAGTATGAATCATTATGAAAAATTTAAATATAGAAACTAATAGAATACTTTACAATACTAAATTGTGGTATCTGAGTTTTTATGAATAAATATACTCTGTAGAAATATATAGTTCTTGAAATCTAAAATGAAACTAATAATTTTATATTTTTACTTTTTCCAGTATTAAAAAAAAACTTAAAGCAGAATGTTTCCTCCAATTTCTTCGTTAGATAAACATGAAATGCTGCTACTGTTTATGTAATGATATATTGGTTAATTTTCTGACCTAGTCAAGAAAGAGAATATTTACATAAGGATAACCTGAATATAAATACACCTTTCTTCCAACATCCATAACATATAAGGAGTTAGATATCCACACACAATTCATTTAAATACTCCACAGTACATAACCATTCCATATGATGATCTTTAACCCATTCAGGACCAGGCAATTTTTCCTGTTATGCCTCCCATTAATAAAATCATTACTGTTATAAAATAAGCTGAAATTTATAGTTTATAATCATTTTTAAAATTCCATATGTTCCAAATTCACATCACACCGGTGTAATCATCGGACTCAGAATAGGGAAAACGCAATCCCGCATATGATAACCAAGTTCCCTGAAGTGACCATGGTCCTGAAGGAGTTAAAGGAATAAAATCTGCAAATCATTGTTTGTCCAACTATAGTCACTATCATATCTAACCAGGCTATCAAATTCCTTAGATGAAAAGTAAAACTCTCATAAAATATAAAACTGCATTACACCCTTCTTCACCTCCTGAAAAAGTACACTTAAATACATTTACAGAGAAATAGCTTCAAAATGAACACAACATTTTCTAAAAACATCCTTGATACCCATTACATGATGTTAAAGATTCTATATAACTTCTACTTACAACTTACAAGAATCATCAGGTAGAATCAAAAGAAAAATTATTATTTTAATCTGAAACATAAGGTAAACTTTTACAATCAAAGAATTCTATCATCTGTATTTGCTCAATAATGTGAATTATAATTTGCTGTTATATTGTACACATATTTTCAAAAATAAGTTGTAAAAATCAAGCAAATACCTAAATTAATTAGTTTGATGCAACAAAATGTCTGATATTTCATGAAATAAATTACACTGCATTGATTTCTTGTTATTTTTGAAGCATTAAAATTTCATGCATTATGTAATCTTATTGATACCAAGCTTAAAATTTGAGATTTTAATCAAACACCAGGAACTATGATTTAATGATTACATTGAAAATACAATATACCTATTTCCTCTCTGCGTCATTTTATACTATTCTAAGAAATAAAATATAACCAACTATTTTTAAAAAGTAAAAAAACTTGATCCTACATCATCTAACTTAGATTTTTTTATATTGTACCAAACTCTACAAAATTAAACAGGTTTTTTTTTTCATCTTAAGTTTTTCCACAGTAGAGCATCCAACAGTAGTGATAACATTGAAGATAATAGGCTCCCATAGACAATATTCTCACCAGCAGATAGAAATGAGTTTGAAAACTTGATATCAGCATACAAGTTTTTGAAAATTCAGTCATTAATTTCATAAATATCAAGCTGAATATGAAATAAAATATAACATTCTTATGTCTGAATTTAATTCAAAATTTGCATACTTAGAAAGAATTTAGTCAATATACTTTCAGTATTTTTTTAGCACTTATGTAATAAAACATACCTAAACGAAACCACTATTATCATCAAGTTAATTTCATTCTAATACTGGAAATGTTAATAACAAGGTAATTCAAATTTGTACTCAACTACACATTCTATTTCACATATTCTAGACTTTCATCTTTAATCTATACATATAAATAAAAATGAAGTGACTGTTTGTAATTTGAAATTAACAGCTTTTACTAAATGCATTTAAAAGTATATACGGTACTTATATGAAAAAATCAGTTTTTAAAATTTTTGTCTGTTTGTTCTGGCTAATCTCTGAAATGGCTGAACCAATTTTGATGGAACTTTCACTGGCAGATAGATAATGTTATACGGAGTAACTTGGGCTACTTTTATTTTAGAAAAAAAAATTAGGGTTCAGAGAAAATAAGATTAAAACCAATGAAATAGTGAGCAATATCTGATTCAAATAGGGATTATTTATTTCAATTGGAATTATTTTTATTCAATAGGGATTATTTTATTTTGCAAGACTTCTGTCTCAACGATTTCTAGCAGTTATATCAAACTTTTTTGTTTGATTAGGTTGCTGCCACTCCCGACATTTCCCATTCATGTCCTTTGATCTTAATGATTTTACAGTCCTTAACTGCATAGTCAAAGGTCATGTGGCCCTTTCACCCCCTTCCTTGTGGCTTTGTTTGTATTCGCGTTTCACCCTACTGCTACTTAGAACTATTTTGATCCTAATGATTTTAGTCCTCACCCCATCGACAGTGTCAAAGGTCATGTGTCCCTTTCAACCCTTCAACAAAAAACAAAGGAAAAAAAAAATAAAACAAAAGAAACATAGATTCACAAAGTAGAAGAATGACATTATACTTATAGCACAGATATTTCTTTACGTAGAATACATAATTATTAAGTTTTCGTAAACTCTACAAAGTGAACAAACACTTTTTTGTTAAATTCCACGTGGACAAAGTCACGGGTAACAGCTATTTAACATAAAATAAATGCATCTGAAAGTAATATTAACGTATTACACATCCAGATACAAATTATTTATACTATTTTAAGTGTTTCTTACACAAAATTTGTAACAATGTGTTGCTTTTGCTGAACGGGTAGGTGTTTTCAAAAATCGACCCACAAGAAAGTTACGGGGTGTCATAAATAATAATAACAAAATTCAGCTATTATATCTAAAGACTTAAAATTTAGCAAACATGGGTTTTTTTGTTCAGCAGAGATATGCAAAAAGCTTTTTTTTTTTTTGTTTAATTTACAATTCACGTAAAATTAACTCATTAAAAACTTTTTTATCCTTCAGTCTGTATTGTTTAATTTTTAAATTCACCCGTGCGAAGAACGGGTATACCAGCTAATTATCAAATAAAAAAAAAGTTTAAAATAACAAATTTTTCATTGGCAGCATAAAAAATGTGTTACAATACATTAAATTTAAACGGTGTTGCAAAACAAGCATTTCATTCTACAAGAGACATTCTTATATTGAAAAATTTCAGACTCCTTGCATTTTATTGCATTCATTTTTCACTCATTTCAGACAATTGCGATTATTGCTGAAGCTGTCTTCGAATTTCCTTAAATCCTACAGATTTAAATTTTGTATTAATATATTTACATATATATTACAATCAAGGTTAGCTTGACCAACAGTGCAACATATGATTTATCCCTGATGTTTTCCTAGAAAAAATTAAATAGTATTTATATCATTTATACCAAATCATACTTTATTGGCAATTTTATTTGGCATATAAAAGTACTGTTCGTGTTGCTTGATTTATTACTTTTGTGCTTTATGTTTATGCCCATCTCTTTTTGATTAAGAAATCCAATTTTAACCCTCTAAGCGGTCTGCACTTAAAAGTCTTGCCATTCTGGAGATGCTTCAAAAATGCACCGCACATATTTTTTTGCTTTCAGGTGGGGTTCTCAAAAGCGGTTGAGCCGTATTTTTAAGAATGCGGCTTGGCCGCTTTTGGGAATCTTGCTTGAAGGCAGAAAAAGCATCTCTGGAATGCGGAATTTTACGTGCAGACCGCTTGGAGGGTTAACATATAAGGCTGAATTTACCACAAATACATTAAGACACATCAAAGTATTTAATTTATATTATAGAGTATAAACTGCAGGAATAGATTCTTTATCTAACATTTATAAATCATAATTTGACTTCCCAAAAAACAACATAAATAAAAATAAAACATTTCAAGAGGTTATTTTAGCTAGTATTTACTGTAGAAAGAATACTAAACTCTTGAATACCAGACATAGTTTTCGATTATTATGGTAGTTATTACTTCTGACTTTAGTTTGCTTGTATTCACACAATAAATTAACTTGTAATAAGCCCAATGAAATTAATCTGATTTTTGATTGATAATGGAAGCAAATCTTAGTTAAAAAAATATTATATATAAAGGAATTTGTTCAATAAAAGAAAAAATTTTTTAAATCTCCTTTCTTATTTTTTAGTAATTTTTTTTATATATTTTCAATTTATAGATTCCAGAAATATTTCATCTTATAAATAAGAATTTAGTATCAATTTCACAAAAATTATAAATAGAAAAGTTTCAAACTTTATAAGCAAAAAAACTGGTCCTACAGTACAAGAAAAAAGATATGAGAATAGTACATGTAAATAACATTTGATTAAAATGTTAGACATGAAAATGTGATTGGGAATAACGAACAAGTACTTAAAAAATCATAAAAACATTTTTGATGAATTTGAAACTCTAATCTGCTATCAAATTAGTATGTTAACTGGATCTCAATTTGAAAACTACATATTTTCCCTTCAACTGAAGAATAGGACTGAAATGTGCTATTTTAAGGAAACATTTATCCAGAAATCCAACATAATCTAAAATATCCCTATTAAATAAACTGCATTATATTTTTACCATTCCATTTTCAATCCTCAAACCTTAAAAAGTGATAATAAGCAGAATTCCATATATATTATAAACAATACATACCATGCGTATATTTTTAGTTGAATTCCATTTCATGATGTTGCGAACCGACTTTCTCTAAGCGTTTTAATATAAAACTAGAAGCATCAATAAAACGATTTACACAATTAGTAATGCATGTTTCCGTTTTAGAATCGAGTCGTTGGGCAGGTTTTTCGAAACATATATCCCAGCACTTGTCATTTAGTTCATTGACTAATTGTTGAAATCGTTGCTTTTGATTCTCTTCCTCAATGAAACGTTCTAAATCTTTATCGACACCGGTAGATCCAGAAGAACTGAAGTCATTTCCGAAACTCATAGCTGCGCAAATACGATTTTTCGGCAATGAAATATCAAATTAAAACTTTAAATACAAAAATTTAATCTCCGTAACTTAATTTATATAAATCCAGTTAGTCTACTGTTTACTAATGTGATCGCACACAGAATTCACATTCACAGTATTGCATCAGTATTTTTAGTTTGATTTCACTTCTTTTCATTTTCTGTGAATGTTGCTCAAATATTTAAAAACAGGATAAATTACATAAAATAATGCAAAATATCTGGAGATTATAATATGATCGTTTTATAAAGGACAAATCTGGTTTAACAGAACAAAGCTTATTTTCCACAAGAATAATTTTGTAAGAAATGAAAGAGCTCAGATGGAAATGTGTAACTTTCCTTATAAAATATGCAAAAACTTATCTTGCATCAGTGCACCGTATGAATGAAATGAATCTTTGCGGAAAGTAAGAAGAGCTCCATTTTCATTAATACATTTCATTTTATTTCTAGCTGTTTTCTAAAATGTAGTATGTTGCAATATATATTTTGTTATTTCCTACATTTAAGATCTATCTATATTTCCTATACAGTAAAACCAGTTTTTATGCGGTTGATAGGGACTACCTAAAAAGAAACCGCACAAAATGAAATATTCGAAAATTTCATAAATACTTACGTATAACAAACAACTTCGTCGACATACAACAAAAAGAAAATTTTTGATGTGGTGGAGAGGTACCGTATATAAAAAAGTCGCACTTAGAAGACACATCAATTATTTACGAAATTTGTAACAAATTTTACGAAATTTACGAATTACTTCCATAACAAAATACATAATTAAACTACACATGGAAACATCTAGTTTATCATTGTATATACATGGTGAAGTTTTCAAAATGTGAACATACATAATTCATTACTATTTGTCGTAATACAAAGCGTGCACCTTCCTGTGATGAATTAGTTCAAAATCGCTTTCGTCACTTGAAGATACAATTTCAATTGATTTATTTTTTGGCACCATAAAGTAAGTGAAAAGTTTTTACGACAAAGGTTGGTTGGTCAGTTGCTTGTAAATGTCTCGATAACCAGATATGCACGATTGAAGCTCTTTTTGGAATTTCAAGCTCCTTTCGGAATTGGTACCTGTTTTAAGAAAATGCTTTTCCAATTCGTTGGAAAGATGGATCCCTGCATATATTTTATAATATCTCAAATAATCTGGTTCTTCTTGTCCATTTTCATAATCTATCAAATTATTGACAATGCCACTGCCATTGGAAGTTTTGTTTTCAATCAAGCGTGGACTGTTGGCGCGTTGACAGAAAGCAACTGAACGTGCATTGTCGGCGGACTGTTTATAACAAATGATCAGAATGTCTTGAAGCGTATATATGTATATATGTACATTGATATAAAACATTACAGTGGCGCCAAGTTCGTTGAAATTCATAAACCGCTTAAAAAAAGATCTCACAGAAGAAATCGCGCAAAACAAATCGCATAAAAAAGGACAGCACAAAAACAGGTTCTACTGTATTTCATAAACAAGTTTATCCTTATTATCGTGGAAATAGTCAGAAAGCAAATGCATCTTTTCTGAAAAGAAGTATGTTATTCCTTAATATGATTAAAACATATATTTATTGAATACATCTACGAGTATTATGAAATATTTTGAACTACAATAAGAAAACTCAGAGTAAGAGAGAATTCAGCAAGAAAGGGTGTTAAAAAAGCACTCGTTTCTTTTAATACGGTGATCCCAATGCACTCTTTTATTCAAAAATTATTGACTGATCATTTACTAACGACTAGGGATTGCAACACCGGCATACCGGGATACCGAATACCGGTATTGTGAGCCATTTGGGCAATTTTCTAATACCGGTATTCGCAAGTTTAAATATCGGTTTTTCGGTATTTACTAGAATTTTTTTTAAAATTGTCTCCACTATATGTTCACAGATCGCCAACATCATAAAATAGTGTACGTTTTTGTTTTTATTTCTCCCTAACGGGCGAAATTAATTTGACTGTGAATATAAAGTTGCATCGTAAAACCAAGAGAAGTGAGGAAATATGTTAATCATTGAAGGAGGTAGACCAAAATTATCCTATTACAAAGGGCGATACAGCACACGCGCAGTATCCGTAGTCTGATATTCATATCTGTGACAACTAAGCTGTAATTATAAAGAAAGTGCGTAATATTTCGATATTTTTTAAATTGGTGAGTCTGTTATTCACATTTATATTTGCATATCATGAAGCCCAGTGGCTGAGTGGTTAGTGCATCACGCTTCCACACCACTGGTCCGAAGTTTAAGCCCTGGACTGGGTAAAATTGGCTCAGCCTTTCATCCCTTCAGTGGTCGGTAAATGAGCATCAAGTTTGTTTGGGAACTTAAAACTGGAGGTTCTGGTGTCAGACTGACCACCTGATCGGAACATCTGCTCATGCATTTCAGGGTCCAAGATCGCGTATACTGAGTTGCGCACAGTAGGTCTTGGCCCTCATGGGCTGATGCGGCACTGAGTTAATTTATTTGCATATCATACTTTAGGGTTCAAAATATTTTTCAGATTCCTTATATATATACTAATAAATAATAACATATATTAATGAATAAGTATAATTTTAAAGAACACAAAAAATTAGTTGATAAAACTTCGGTTTGATTTAATTATTTTTTGAGAATATCATGCACTGCTAAAAGTATATCACACATTGCAACTAGCGTAGATGCCGAAAGAGCCTTTTCGACAGCTGTTAATTTTACCCAATATGACGTTCCAGGCTTAATGACAGTACAATTTTTGCATAATGTTTTTTAAGATCACATTTGAAAAATTTGTAATAGTACGATAGACTGAATAGTGATATTTACACTTTTTTGTGATTTAAATAAATAAGATGTTTAAATAAATAAATTTTTTTTTTTTTGTGTGATTTTTTTATTTACCGTTATAATTCATAAGTTACAAATTATTTTTTATGATATTTACACTCTCTAAAAAAAACTGACAAATAAAACAAAGAAACATCTTTCTATTTTTAAAATTTCTACTACCGGTATTAAAACCAGTATCCCGGTATTAAGACCTAAACAATACCGAATACCGGTATTGAACTTTTGGTCCGATATTGCAATCCCTACTAACGACGTACTTGGAAACACACAACACGAAGGCTATTCGCAACCAAATTCGCAATTTTGAATTTCATCGAGTTACAATGTAGTCTTGCATTTATAATGGTTGAAATTTCTTTTGAAACCTGAAGTTTAATCAAATCAAGTCATATTGTTATAAATCAGCTTCATAATATCACTTGTACAGTTTTTGATTCCCCTTCCTGTGAGAATACAAAAATTATAAAAATTTTAAGATTTCCCTGGAACCTGGGTTTTGTCAGGAAAGAAACCCTATTATAGATATGACATCTTTACATGTTTTCCTATTGCTGTTTTATGAGGAGGATAAAATCGAAGATGTGTGATAGCTGATTCCTTTAACTTCCCCACCATACTAAATTCACAATTGGAAGATAACACATTCAATTGATGAAATGTAAAAATCCTTTGCATTCTGTTTCTAATTTATTTATACAAATACAAACGCAATTTTTAATGTTATTTTATCTTTACAACTGAAATTCCGAAATTACTTCTAAAAATTTTAAAACATTTTGTTTTTCAAAAATTTCATGTGAAATATAAATTCAATATCATTCTGAAATCAAGAAAATTTCCTTTTTTTAATTATTTAAATATTTTTAAAAATGTTTTCTCAAGTTTTTTTAGCTAAGAAATAACGTACAATTTGGGATTAATTAATTATTATTATGTATTGTTTATTAAGAAAGCTGTATAAAAATTCAGATTTGCAATAATTTCAAGCTATTGTACTAAAATATCAAACTTAATATATTATTGCACTTTCTATGTAGAGAAGAAGTGCTTCGTAACAGAAAAAAAACACCCTATCAGAGCTCATTAGAAGAAAGCAAAAAACTTTTTGCCATATCTTTTGGAACATTTAATTTATAATGACCTTTATAGTTAAATTAATATCTTCAAAGTAAGCAAAATTTAATGCTATTACCTACATAAGTATAATATTATTTTCTATTTACGCGCGATTATGCTAGTTTATTTTAGTGGAGACCCTGTACCTAGTACCCTGTAAAAACGAATGTTTAAAAGTCTCAATAATTTAACTAATTTTTCTTCTTTACTTAACTACTATCTTTAAAAAATTTAAGCGAATATTAGTTTTAAATCACAGTAATAGTACAATTAACATCATATATATATATATATATGAGTGTGTGTGTGAAGGGTCCAGAGAGAACGACACTGCATACGCCCTGACACGTGACTCAGCTCGCTTCACAGGGAGGCGAACGGCGATCCCCAGACCGATCTCAGACGGAGAAGGAAAAGAAGAAAGAGAGAGAACTCTGCCTATTATGTATATATATATATATATATATATATATATATATATATAATTAAGACGATCTTTTTAGCCTCTTGGCAACGACGCACGTTTAAATGTTTAACGTAAAGAAGCATTTGTGTAATTGTATTATCCCCTTTTTGTTAACTGTTAGAATAAACAGTTTTGATTGTTAATTCTTAGTTTTTACTGCCTAACAAAATAAACTCAATACCCATAATCATTACACACACAAACACACACATATATATACATGTTATATTGATGGTGGTTAGAGCGCTTGAGATTGCTAATAATTAACATATATATAAAACTGCTTATTTTTAACAAAAACAAAGAAAGAGTAGTAGCTGTCCTCGGCAAAGGAAAATCAGTATTCTAAGCATTAGAACCTATAAAAAAAATTGAAAACAGTGAAAAGAGCAAAAAATAAGTGCGATGCTTTTTAGTACTTCACACGGGCGTCATTTTTCTGGAACTAGGTCTTCATTGCTGCTCACAGCTATTCACAAAAAAAAAAAAAAAAAACTATAAAAAGGGAAAGAAAAAAAGTTCAGTTCATCATTCAATGTCCGGTTCACAGAGAATCACTTTCAAGGATGAGTCACTGCTGGGCTAATCGAATTTCAGTCGTAAAATCATCAGGCTTCGTCCGTTGGCCACATCTTCATGAAATAACTGTAGTCGATGTCAAATGTGAACTTTCGTCTTGTTTAGCTCTTTCAAATTCGTATTCAAAATGATGGAGTTCAGAAAATCTATCTGTCTTAGCGAAGCATTTTTCTCTTCAGCAAGGGCTTGATTTTCGTCACTATAACTTGTTTTATATTAACATTTCTGCTAGATCCACTAGACTTTAACTTCTTAGTCTTGCACTTTAAAGGCATACTTTCTAGTTCTTTAATTGACATAGATGTTTTAGGATGGTCGTTTGATTCCGTTCGTGTGTTTACGATGAGTAATTTTTCTTTTAACGAAGCAAATTCAATTTCTTTTTCAACAAGTCGCTTTTCTGCAATTTTAAATTTTTCTTGTAAGGTCTCGTACTTTTCTTCAAGCTTAGCTAACTTGTCAGCCCCTTTTCCAAATCCAATTCTTCTAATTTATGCAATTTATCTAATAATTCTGTTTTTTCTAATGATAATGTAGATGTGTTACGCACGTGCATCTCTAAATTTTTACATTTATCTTCTGCGTTTTTTAATTTTAGCTGCAATACTTCTAGAGCGTTATCTTTTAATTCCGATTGGTTATATGCCTCAGATACATTAATTAAATTAACAAAGTGATCTTCTTTTTTAGGTAATAGTTCTATACTATTTGTACTAATTTTAAGTTCCGCGTTTGTTTAAAGATATCAGTTCCAATAATTACATTAATAGTTGTTTGCGAATTATCAATAACACATATCTCCGTCTTAAATTTGTTATCTTCAATATCAATAATAGATTTAAAAGATCCAAAGGGCTTAATTTCACTTTTACCGAAAGAATTTAATTTTATTTTCGTGGGATTCAACGTCGGTCTTCCAAGAGCTTGAAAAACACTTTCGCTTATTAAAGTTATAGTACTATATACCCGTATCAAAATAAAAGCATCAAAATCATAGTCATTAATTTTAACAAATTTACGTATTTCTATTGAGGAATTGATTTCATTAACAACTTCATTTTTAACATCAGGTTTATTAAATACACACTGAGAGCTTTTATGTCCAAATTGATTACATTGAAAACATTTTAAACCTTTATTTCTATGATAACATTCTTTATATGTATGATTAAATAGTCCACAATTATAACAACGTATATGTACATCACTCTTATTAACAGTAGCATTAAATTTACCTTTATTGTGAAATTTATTATCAGAACACATATCATTTTTATTTGATGTAAAAAAATCATATTGTTTAACATTTGTGCGTTTATTATTCTTATCAAAACTATAAGAATGACTTTGCATAAAAACTTTTTCATATATCTTTAACTTTTCTTTTTAAATTCTGATACACTTTTACATGCATGCAATATTCATTTGTTATGTTTGGAATCAGGGATTCCAGAAATACAGTGTTCTATGATATTATGGTCGTCCATAAGAAAGTGTGCTTCTGAAGCAATTTCTCGCATGGCCAAAAAATATTCGAACAAAGATTCTGTAGGGCCTAATCTACGTTTCTGCTTTTTCGTATGAACGTCGTGTTACGGTTGAGTGTAACATATAATCAAATTTAAACTAAAAAGTGTGTAGACTGCATCTACCCGATGCTGGGTGCTGTTGGCCTTCTTAAAAGAGTTCCAGAGAGGTTCGTTAAAATGCTTTATTTACACGGCGAGGCAGTAGAACAATGACCTTACTCTTTGCCTGCTAAGTTCGGAGTGCCCGAAAAGGGGATTACATCATAGGGGTGGGGGCGTGACGTCACGCCACCCCAGCGCCTTTCAAAGCACGGCTATTTTCACAACATCCTCCCTCCGTTTAATATCAAACCTATAACAATGATGCTTAAGCAAATCTAGTCTGTTAGGTGTTTTTACACACCAGTCAGATGAGAGAGAGAGAGAGAGAGAGAGTATACTTCTTTATTACATCATTAGGTGCT
>BMAV01001900.1:521946-548222 GCA_019973955.1 Trichonephila inaurata madagascariensis | reverse complement strand
TTCTTTATTACATCATTAGGTGCTGTCATGACATTTACACCCTTTTTGAATTTGATTCCCCCTCATCTGCAACTTCCTCCGTTACACAATTTTCATTTGCGCGTATCTCTAAAGGATAAACATGTTGCACTGGTCGCAGAACTGTGCCATGTTGTGTTTTAAGTTTGACATCGCGAATTTTACCGTCTCGACCAGGGATCAGCTCAATAATTTTCGTCACTGGCCAAAACAAACGTTTTTTATTGTCATCTCTGATCAAAACTATTTCTCCCACTTTAGGTTCACGCAATGATTTTTCATTAGATTTTTGAATTAGTTCTCTTAAATACTCTCTTCTAAACCGTTGTTTCAAATCATTAAAAAGTTTTCTTCGATATTTTATTCTTTTTGATAATTTTTGACTATCTAATTCTTCAATATCTGAGACACTGTAAGAGTGACTCTCTCCAAGAAACATTGCAGGCGTGAGAGGAATCAATTCTCCAGGATCTTCTGATACATACGTTAAAGGTCTACAATTAACGATCGACTCACAGTCACATAATATAGTATTCAATTCTTCATAAGTTAACGTATATTTACCTAATGTGTGTCGTATAACAATTCTTTCACAATGCGAACCAGCCTCTCCCACCAAGCCGCAGAGGGTGGGATAAATTTCCAAAGTATTTTATTTGTCATGGTTTCTCTCGTAATTTTATCCCAAAAAATATAATTTTGAAAGATTATTAGAAGCGTCTCTAAAATTTGTTCCGTTATCATTATAAATAGTGCGAGGCCTTCCGCGTCTAGCTATAAAACGTCGAAGGGATTACAGAAAACTGTTAGCAGTTAATAAGTTAACCAATTCTAGATGGGGATAGCACGAAAATTTGCACAAGTAAGCAATGCTATCCATACCTTTCCCCAAGATTTTGAAAATAGGGGCCCAGCCAAATGAATTCCCACTACCTCGAATGCAACGCAATCCGCCACTCGGTCGAGAGGAAAGGGGCTGGTTCGCTTGACATAGCTTTAACTTTAAAACGTTAACATCTGATACAGTTATACAAAACATTAATAAAAAATTTTCTCGCACTAATAATCCAAAACCGTTCTCTGTTTAATATTTGCATCATCTATATTCCAGCATGACAACTTTTTTTGTGAACAAAATCTATTAACAATCTAGTAAAATGACATTTTCCTGTGGTAATAAGATAGGATACAAAAATTATTCTTCGTCATCTCTTTGAGTTATTTTATAGTTTTTACTCTTGAAATATTATCATTATCTATAAATGTACCAAAATTTAATAATTTTATATCAGATAAATAATATTTTTGATTTAAACGAATCAAGCACTCTTCAGAATTTTCAATTTCAAAAAATGAAAGCTCAGGTTCAGTACACTTATCACAAGGTTTTCTACAGTTATTAATAAATCTCAAAATCCAATCGAATACTTTAATCATTTTATTATAGATTGTGATATATTATGCAGATTCCTAAGGGGTGCGTCATTTGCTAGATCAATATTAACAATTTTAATCTTTTTTCTTTCTACATCTATTTCACTAGGTTAACCAATAATTTCAACTGTTGGCCAGTTTTCGGGATTTTCTTTCAGCCAAGCAGATCCTTCCCACCATTTAGATTTAAGCAATTTGTAAGGGGAACATCCGCGAGATAATAAATCCGCTGGGTTCATATTCCCTGGGACATATTTCCACGAGTGGGTTTTCGTTAGAAGTCGAATTTCCTTAACTCTGTTAGACACAAAAACGGAACAGTTTCCTTGTTCTTTTATCCACCAAAGAACAGTAGTGGAATCAGACCAAAACGTTATTTTTAAATTTGGAAAATCGAGTGCTTTCATTAGGGAATTTACTAGCCTAGCTCTAATATTACAGGCCATCAACTCTAAACGCGATATACTAAGAGGTTTAAGAGAAGCTACCCTAGATTTTGCTCAAGCGACTACTATATTTACCTTAGAATCAATTATTGATCAAACAAAAACGCATGCAGCATATGCTCCCCCGGCTGCATCCACAAAAACATGTAATTCAGCAGAAATATTCACTTTAAGATGACGAGGAATATTAACATTTTTCAAAACAGAAGTATCTTTAAACCATACTAAAAATTCTTTTTTACAATTGGGAGGTAATTCATGGTACCAAGAAATTTTTAATTTTCATAAATTCTGCAATAGAGTAGTTTAGGAAGCAATGTTGTCGGTGTTAACATGCCAATGGGATCAAAAATCTTTTGCACAACTGATAAAATTAATCTTTTAGTTATTCTCACTTCACAGGTTTACGGTTCTAAATCTGTACAACATTTCTCAGAACATCATGATCTAAATTCCATATTATCCCCAAAATTGAGGTATCTCCTAAATGCTTGTCAACATTTTTACAATCAACATTGCTTTCAAAACCACGCAAATTAAAAAATCCTTTATTCATAATACATTTTGCTTGTTCAATGAAGTGTTACAATTCACTAGAGTTATAAACTCCTCATACAAGACTGTCTACACAAAAGGATCGCTTCATTTTCTGAGCAATTTCTTTAAATTCAGTAGGACAATTTTCCCAAAGATGTATTGAGGATATGTTCAATAGGTATGGACTAGAACAAACCCCAAACACAACTCGGCAATGTCTATAAATTCCTTGTCCTTCCAAACCCGGGGGGAAAAATCTAAGGAAATCCCTATCTTTTGGAGCAACAGATAACATTAAAAATACCTTTTCTATATCGGCACTAATTCAGATTGGAAACGATCAAGAATATCGCGAATCATTTTTTGCAAATTGATCCCCCTACGCAGACATTCATTCAAAGAGAATTTCCCTCTCTGAGAAGCAGAAGCATCAAAAACGGGTCGAACTTTTGTAGTCTAGCTATTTAATTTTATTAATGGCCTATGGGGTGGATAATGACTTACTATTTAATTCTATTTCAGGCACACGCTCAATTATATTCATAGATTCCCATTCCCTGAAGACGTTTTGATAATCATCAAAAAATTACCGCATTTTAATTTGTTCTTAATTTTTTCAAGCCTTTTCCAAGTTAATTCCTTTTTGTCACATAAATTCATTAATTTACCTTTCGATGGAAGCTCTACATATCTCCCTTCGGGGAGAATTCTCACTTCTTCCCTAAAATCAGATAAGTCTTCTCTTTCTTTAACAGTTTCTGTGGGGTCAGTTATTCCTAAGACTTGAAAAACTCCCACAGATTTTTCAAGGGAATATTTTCCACTTGCATTGACAATGTTATTGTAAATTTATCCTTTCCACAAAATTTCTGTTTTCCAAATACACTCACTTCCAAAAGTTAAGCACGGAGAGGAAAATGCTAATTTCCGGAAGCCAATCAGAATTGAAGAGGATGCAATTCGCTGCAGAGGTAGATGGAAGTATGCAAATATGTTAGGTAACAGACAATCGTGCTTTCATGTCAAGAAATATGCAAAAGGAGCAGTCTTATTAGAAGCCAGCTTTATGAAGGGTTGCAGAAGTTGATTGTAAGTGCTGATAGAAGGTGTTTAAAACTTTCGTACAATTTGTTTTCAAGACATACGTGTTTCTATGACTTCCAGAAAACGAATGGAAGATTCTGAGAGTTGGCGTGCTGTGGGGTGCATTGAAGCAGGACAGTCGATCACAGATGTTGCTCTTTTCTTCGGCATTCATCATTCTGTAATTTCACATTTATGGAAACAATTCCAAACCACACAGACATTTGTCCGAAGGCCCGTAGGCGGTCACCCAAGGGTTACAACCCCCGCGGAAGATCGATATATTGCTATTGTAGCCAAGCGGAATCGCAGAGTGACCTCCACACGTGTGGCATTTATGGTTACAGCGTCCATTGGTAAGGCTATACCTGCAGTTACTGTATGCCGAAGATTACATATGAATGGACTGCATGCCGAAGATTACATATGAATGGACTGTATGCCCGGGTACCTCGAGTTTGTGTCCCTCTATCCGTCCAATCAAGAGGGGCACGATTAAAGTGGTACCGGAAACATGACAATTGGACTGTGTTTGACTGGGGCAATGTCATGTTTACTGATGAGTCAAGATTTGCTTTGGAGCCAGATGACAAGCGTATAAGGATATGGCGTGGACAAGAAACACGCAATCAGCCCCAAAGCATCACCGAACATTACGCATTCCGAGGCAAAAGCATTATGGTGTGGGCAGGGATTTCATTAGGATACCGCACCTACCTGCACATCTTTAAACTGGATTCTGTGACGGCTGTCCGGTATCGAGATGAAGTCCTAGAACCCATTGTGAGATTGTATGCTGCAGCAGTTGGCCCTACTTTTGTTTTAATGGACGATTACGCACGTCCCCATAGAGCTGACTTTGTCGATGACTACCTGGAAAGTGAAAGAATTGCGCGTATGGCATGGCCAGCATATTCGCCCGACCTTAATCCCATTGAAAATCTTTGGGATGCTTTCGGCCGTGCTGTATCTTCACGTTTCCCACTTCCAGCCACTCTTATTGAGCTGGAAACTGCTCTACAAGAAGAATGGCAATTGCTTAATTCTGCGGTGGTTGACCACCTAATTGAAAGCATGGTCAGAAGGTGTAAACTTTGCATACAGATGAGGGGGGAACACATACCCTATTAATGTCCTTTTTTTTTCATTTTATGCTGTTTATTTTAACTTTATATATATTTCTGTTTAAGTCTCCAGTATGACATTATCTGATAACTTACAAAAACTTAATATTGTTTTCATTTCTGTATATAATTATTGATTTTGTTTTATGTATAAATATATATGTTACTTTACTGCCAAATTTTGTGTATATCAAAGCAGTATTTGTTGATTTTTTTGCATTTTACATCTTCGTGCTTAACTTTTGGAAGTGAGTGCACCATCCAGCCCAATTTACTTTCAACAGCTCTTAAGCTAGAATGCAAGGTGACTACATTTCCGGTCAACAGTTTGTGATATAGCCCCCCTTTGGTGACCGTATCTTTGATTGTCAGCGTGAGCTAGAGGTGTGGGGTTTTCTAAAATAACAGACATTTTAAATTCTTAATATGACTTTATTAAGAATAAAATTTAAATGTCTAACAATTTAGATAAATTTAACTAGCGAGAATCTAGAATGAACAAACACACACACAAAAAGATAGTTAAACCGAATCGCGTAATTTAGACCACTTTCTCTAAATAATTATATTATCCGCCTACACTCACTTCTAACAATATTACAAGCCCTAATATAAAATAATCAGTCCTACCTTAATCCATTGATCCACGATCCATTGATCCTTACCATTTGATCCACGGACCGGTACCGGTCCGTGGATCAAATGGTGCCGGGCCGCTAAAGAACATTAAACTATTGCCATTTTATTCAAAGTGGTGCATTTCTCTTGGATTTGAACAACTTTCCACGGAAATCACTTTTATTCATTTTTGGTGTAACTATATTTTATTCTGAAAGCATATTTAAATGTAACTAAATTAAAATTGTTAAATCAAAACAATCTAAAATATAAACAATCAATGTGTCCCACCCTCAGAGGGCCGCGGTAAAATTATCAAACGTTAACCGGTCCACAGCGATAAAAAGGTTGCGGTGCACTGGTCTAGAGAAGCTCCCTTAAGCTATGGTTTCCTAGGGTAGCGGCCCTGCTCTTAAGCGTTCGTAACATTAAGGTGGATGACGTCACTAAAATGTTGCCTGTGTAAATAGATAGGCGTGGTTTCCTAGAGAGCATTGGATGAAAGCAGATTTGATTGATTGAATGTTAACGTCGCACTGTTCAGCTACACGAGGGCTTTTGGCGACGGACCACGTAATTTTGAACCATGGTCAAGTGACGTGGACGACACCTGTGAGCTGGCACTCCCTTCTTCTAACTACCACACCACACCAACGGGAGGAAGTTTCAGCTCTCGACAGATTTAACGTGCATCGCTGCCCTACACGGCGGGTCTTTAGTGGTACAAGCCACGATCCGATACCTATACCACTCGGCTACCGCGGCCACGGATGGGAGCGGAATGTAAAGTAGCAGGTCGTCACGATCGTCATAACCGCAGCAACAGTTGCATGTTTTTCACGACAGCGGTGGCAAAAAAATGAGTGCCAACATTTTCTGGACTCCTGAAGAGGATGAAATTTTAATAGATTTCGTGAGAAATCACGATGTCTTATACAATATAAGACATCCAGATTACAGGAAGGAGTACAGGACTCGCCCGTGGCCAAGTGTCTGAAATAAATAAAATCATAAAGTTATGTGACATTATACTAAATAAAAAAATATCATTTTTTGTCATTTATTTTTCCAAAATTAATAAAATAATTTAAATTGAGTTTTAAATGTAAGCACATTAAGTACAAATGAGTTTTTTATTTTCTCTATTTCTTTAAATATATGTAACTTAATATTATAACTAGACTTAATAATAGATTATAAAAATTCTTTAATTTTCACTTGTCTTTTCTTATTTTGTATTTAAATATGTGCTGATCAAAAACATTTCTTTATTGAAAACTTGCTACAAACTATAAAACTGTGATTTATAAAATGACATTAAATATATATATCAATACAACACAGAAAATATTACATCTTGATTAATTGAACTTACCTCACAAGAATGCATAACTTTTCTTTTGGGCATATAGGCTTTTTGTGCCTGTTGTACGGTTTGGATGTTAATTCATCCCGTATGTTATTTAACACATAATCAAACAATACTGGCGTCAAACAAAAGTATTGTCTGAATTTTTCGTCATTGCCGTGGAGATGGAGACGCACTAAAATTTGGAAAGCTCCTTCAGACCTATTTTTAAACAATTTGCTTTCTTCAGAACGACTTTCTTCAGATGAATGCTCATCTTCCAAATACATTACCAACGCTACATCTAAATCATCCATTTTCAGCAGTCTGTAATTTGCTTACAATACTGTTTACAGTTACGGACGTAAGTACTGTAGGGACCAAGGAAACCACTCGGACAACGTTAAGAGACAGCCGTCTTTTCTGTGACGTCATCCCTCGTGACGTTACGGACACGAAAGAACGACGCCGCTGCTCTAGGAAACCATTACTTTAGGGGGTGAAAGTTCAATAACCTCATTTGAAGATCGAGAGGGTCCAGTTTGCGTGGTGGGGCGTTGTTTATTCAAGCAGCTATAACAGTTTCCCGCAAAAAAAAAGGAGTAGAATCTATTTCATTATCACCGGTTAAATCGTTCGCAAAATTATTTTTCAAAGATGTGAGAGATTTTTGAATATTCGTTCGTTTAATTCTTTCGCATTTCCCGCGCAATTAAGGCTTAGCATAATACACACCGTAATCAGCTCCGTCTTAGAAAAGTCTTTTAAAATCTTTTTATTCCGTGTCTCTAAATCGCAATGTTGCGGAAAATCCGCAAATTTTTTTGTCTTTCTAGAGGATTTTTCATAAGGTTTGTCATGTACAATTTTGTGGAGAAGTTGCGCAGTTGAAGCAGGGGCCATTTTTAATAAATTTGAGATAGTCTGCCTAGAAAAAATTCCTGCTATCACAAATATAATTTTTCAGAAAAATAAATGAATAAATTGGAACGGACTCACACCGTTGATGATTCCGTTCTTACAGCGTGATGGTTCAACAATTTTCTTGATTCGGTCGTCTTTACAAATTCTTGCAAATATTTTTATTTTTCTAGGGGTTGTGAAATATCTTAACTTAATTTGAGGCCGAGCCCCTAAGTGTTACGTTGATGTTGATTAGATGGCTAGAGATTACTAATAATTAACAGATAAAAAAACTGTTTATTTTTAACAAAAACAAAGAAAATGGGGAAAATTATTATATTATAAAACATTTAACCACGCGTCGTTGCCTAATGGCTGAAAAAAATCGTCTTTCTGAAAAAGTATTCTTCCTCCGTCGGGTGGGTCTATCTCGCTCTCTCTCAGTTATTGCCGTTCGCCTCCTTCCGAAGCCAGCGGGATTACGTGTCAGGGGGCATGCAGTGGCACTCCCTTTACCTATATATCAGGGGTGGACATTAAGTCGGTCGACCACCAAGGCATTTGGGGGTGAACGACTTTACTAAGGCCTATAAAACGCGCATACTAAAAGAAACAATTGTGGAACACCGATGTCGATGACTGGAGAATCGGCTTTTCACAATCAACGTGACTGGGTTTACTTTAGCAAATAATTCAGTGTGTATGTAGACGACACGTGTACCTTCATTAGAAGCACATGATGACGCTTAATACGTTCGCTACCGTTTCAGGGAAGAAAAGCGATCCCCGCGATGCCAATCGTAGAAATGAGTGCCTCCCCCCATGCCGACTGAAGGGAAGAATAAACGTTGATCATCGGCTCTTCCCGTGACAGCATGGGATTGACTACGGAGACATCGTCCCCCATCCTGCGCTTCCGCGGGATTGGCTTCTCGCCTTGATGTCATGTCCTGTGATTGCGTGGGCCCCGGCAGCGAATGTATTATGTACATACGTCTGTTATAGATTCATCGGTTTACGCATGTTCTCTGCCCGCTGCATTGACTAAGTCCACTCTCTAGCAGCCGCTTATAGTTGTTCAAACATTATACTTTGGAGGAAAATGGTTTATTTTTTAATGTATAAGGGTAGCCCAAATGAAAAGTAGATAAGTTGAATAAAAAGAATACCTTTATTGGAATTTAAAATAAATCGACTTGGACGTGGTAACGCAGGTCCCATTGTTTCGACAATAAGTCTGTCTTAGCTGTAGGAAGATTGTGGTTGATTCTCAAAGAAGTCCTGCATAGCTTCCTTCACCTCTTCGTCCAAATGGAAACGTAATGTTCTTTTAAGTAGAAAAAAGAGTGGAAGGTTTAGGAAGACAAATACGGACTGTACCGTGGTTGTTCCAAAACTTTATACTTCACCAACACTTCCAGAAAACTTTTGCAACTATCATTCGAACTAAGCAGTGCTCGCCATAGACAGACCCCATTCGCTTATAATTGCCCGTATTCAGCTCACCTTCCGTAATCAGAAACCATACTACCACGCATTGCTCCGATATGGACGCATCCATGAACAGCACGGTTTTACTTCTGATTAATTTCCTCAACCAAGATCAGGTTTCATCATTGCACGTCGTATGCGGTGTACATCCTTTATATCTGTAGCACATCCTCTATTTTAACTCACTAGATGGTAGCACCTTGCAATGGAGTGTACATCTAGAATAGTACCCGTTTTCCAAGCAAGGTTCGCAGGACATATTTTGGCTATGCTCATGCGTATTCAATCTTACACCGAGTACCAGAGAGTACTCAGCACGCCGATGATTTCGAATATGGGTCTACAATAAAGCTGTTAAGTTTTATCGAAATGCATCCTAATTGAATTTTAACCCAACACATTCTTCATATCCATATTCGGTAGCCCTCCTATAATTGCAATCATTTTGACGCAAATGTACGTATTCACTTTTCATTTCGGTATAACCCATATAATATACTTTGAATTATTTAAAAATAAATGCATGATTTGATATTAAGTTTATATCTTGCGTTTTGCTTTCAACGCGGTTTTAAAAGGGTAAGTTTTTTTTATTGAGTTTTGTAGCTATGTACACATTTCGTATTTATTTTATTAAACTATATTAGACATTGTAGAGGTTTTTCTTTTTAGCTCACCACTAGATGGACCGCAACACCTTGAAAAAATTAGAAGTAGCCCATACCCTGGAAAAGTCTGCTCACCTCTAATGAATATGTATCAAGCATTTATAACGAAAATTCCAAAATCATGAATCTGCAAAAAGGATAAATACGCTATCTAACCAAATGTACCTGGACACCCTCTAAAGATGTGTATCTGGCAGGTGACATGATTCGATGCGTAACCGAAGGCTATAAAAAGTGTTGGTAGTTGCTTGTAAGATCATATTTATGCGTTTTTGAGACAATGAGTAAGTCAAATGAGCTTAGTGACTTTGATCGTGGCCTTATAGTGGGATGCCACCTTTGTGAGAAATCAATTCGTGAAATTTTGGACATTCTATAGAAGCCGAAATCCATTGTGAGTGATGTGATTAAGTAGTGGAAACGTTGAAGCAGTGAAACTACAAGAAAACGAAATGGCGAAAATTAAGTGAACGCAGACGTAGAACTCTGAAAAGGGTAATGAAACAAAATCGCATATCCTCGTCTGTTGAAATCACTCTGAAGTCTTAAAGTTCATCAGGTGTTAGCGATTGTTCATCGAGAATTTAAAAAATCTGGGATGCAGCCCCTCACAAGCCAACAATCACTTCCTAGAATGCAGTGTTGATTGCAGTAATGGAAAGCCCACCGTCATTGGACTGAGAGGATGAGGAAAAATGTTCTTTGGAGCACGATTAATCTCACTTAACAATCTGCTAGTAAGATTTTGGACAGATAGTGTATAAAGTATGTTTTATATTTATATCACATTTTTCAAACATATCATTTAAAAATTTTTAAAGGCACACATTTTACATTTTATTTAAAAATTAGAAGCAAAAAAATTTATACAAAATAATTAAAATTTTTTTTTTTTTTTAAATCCTGAATCATACCGAAAAATATAGACAATGTAATGTATAATTTCCAAACATTAATTAAACATAGTATTTTATAAGTAATAGCACAAAAAGAGTGCAAAGTTAAAGTGAAACAGATGTTATAAAAATTCTGTAAACATAAGCATCTATGAAATAAATGTCTAATGAATGATTTAAGTTAAATACACTAGCGTGCAAAACTTAAGTAACAAATGCATTTTTCAACATATGCAAATCAGATGTGTCAAGAGATTCCCCATTTAGAATAAGTTACAAATTTTGATAAGTTAAAAATTTACTCATGAACATATTTCTCACATATCGTGAACAGAAAAAATGGAGTGTAATACATCATCTTTATAAATATAAAAAAAAATCCATCACTTCTGAGGACGACATATCATTTTAATAGAAAGTCATATTAATTACTTGTGGAAGTTATTACTTTTTGAAGGAAATTTGTGATATCAAGTAAGCTGCATGTCAGTTTTGAGAATTTTTCAAAATTGTACCAATACTTTTATGAGCAACCTTTTATTCTGCAGAAAATTCTTAATTCATTCTGGGTAATTGTTTAATGGAAATGACAAGAGTTAATTAGTGCTTTTAGGAAGTCAGCAAATTAAGAATTACATACATTTCCTCAGATCTCTTGTACACTAATGCAATTTTGAATTGAACGAAAGTCTAATATGGATAATTTTAAGTTGATTTATTCTTTATTTTAAGCCTCTATAGCAGCGATACTTAACCTGTGGCCCACCGGGCTTTTCTGAGTTGCTCGTTCATTGCCCAAAAAAAATTCAGTTATTTACGAACTCTATGTATTAAAAATATTATAGCGGGAAATTCTATCAATCAAGAAATAAAATATATCTATTTTGCTATCAATGTCATACAGGTATGAATTGAAAGATTTTTCCCATGTTTATTTGTAACTGTAACAGGTAGTAATAACAAATACTAGAGGAATAGCGAATTGAACTGGAGTAGTGACCATTTAATAGGTGAAATTAAGTTTAAATTTTAAACAAATAATACTGATTTCAGTCTCGAATTCTGTCAAAACTTCTTTTTGCTGCCAATCTACACTTGATAAATCAATGCTGGACATAAAAATAAGAGAGGCTTTATCAAAAGAAAAAAATCAAATTATCAAACAGTTTGGCAGCTTTGTTTGTGCATCAATGGGTCATGGGTGGAATGAAACCAAAACTACTTCACAACTCAATAAAAAATGCACAAAACAGAAATTTTTTTATGTATGATTGATAGAAATTAATATAGTATTAAAAGACAAAAAAAAAAAAAAAGAGTTTTAATATTTTGATTAATTTTCCACATTTTAAGAGTCAAATATTGCCTTGGCCTTATGTTTTTTCCCATTAATCCTCATGTTGTGACCTGCATGAAATACCTGTCATATGTATGCGGCCTGGTGGGAAAAAGGTTGATTACCCCTGCTCTATAGGCTCATTTACTTTATATTCACAGTAGTCAAAATACAAGATTTTTAAATTCACATACTATAAAAAGTAATTTAAGAACAAATGGACAAAAAAACTTGAATGATCTATAAAAAAATAATTACATTGTTCTTTGTCATCTTTAATAATTCTGAAACACATGAGTTAAAATGATTTACATTGCAATTCAAAAATTTAACTGCATTTCATCTTCACTAACAGAAAATATTTATCAAGAAATATATATTAACAGTCTTAACCACAAAAAATAAAATTTTCTATTTATCAGACAATGCTGTTTTAGCAGAAGAGTTTCAAATCACATGCAAACTGTATTTGGCCATAAAGTTGAGTATCACAGAAATAGCTTACACCTTTTTAGAAAAGTCCATAAGGTCACTTCATATATATGTGAGGATTTTAAAATATACATATTTTCAAAAGTAATAATTTTTTTATTGCAGAAGAAAGAGTAATGGTAAATTATATACCAGCTTTTCTTATTGGGGGAAGTAAAGTACATGTTAATATTAACAATCTGTTGCACACCTGCAATATTTTTAAATAAAAGTAAAAACCGATACAACTTTCAGTCTCAAAATAACAAATTGTTTACAAATAAAAATACTGCTATTCTTAAAGATTTAATCTAAGTAATAGATTAAAGATCAATTATATAGTTGTAAAGAGAACAATACAATTATTTTAGAAGAAAAAGATTTTTTAAGATACATTATGTATAAATACATTGATTCCCTTTCCCAGCATTAAAACTGAGTTTACTTTTACCAGTTTTGTCTACTCTAATGATTTTAAGACAAAAATAAAAAAATTCATACTGCACACAAAATAATTATACAACCAACTAAACAAAAACTTCACTAATCATGCCTGCATAGTTAAAAATATGCATTACATGAGAACATTTGTACATAAAAATGAATGAAATAATTGATGAAAGATAGAAGACATATAATATTTGACGGGAAAATAGCCTGCATAATATGCAGATTAATATTAAGGAATGATTCAAGCATAGGTTTTACCAAAAAATACATAAAGATGAAAATATAAACTACTTTTTATGGTGTACATGCATAATTACAAAATAATTGAATTTACATATTATCACACCAGATAATCTTGGAATAAAAAAATACAAACAAAAGTGCTAAAATATTTACAATTTGAAAAATTATACTGTATTTTTATATGCATTAGTTTTAATATGACAACTTTCATTTCTTGAAAAAAAGAGAAAATTCTATACTTTCAATTTATTTTGTGAAATCATTTTATGCCATTCAGTGAAAAATTCTTTCCATTGTAATCCAAGAATTAAAATGTATATTTTTTCGGCCAAAGTTAAAATTGAGGTAAAATTAATTACTTTACTTCATGAAAAGAAATTGTTTCAGCAAGACGTTATTGAGAAGAGTAAATGACAGTATTTATAGCTTTCTTTCTCTTCTTAAAACCCAATTTTGTTTCTTTATATTTACATGGAGAGTTTGTATGCTCTGAAACATTCCACAACATTTTTGGAAGTCAATTACATATACTGTAACATAAAGAAAGGTTGCACTTCCCTGGTCTAAAAACTTGTGATTAAACATTTGTATCAGAAATTAATATATTTCATTTCATATTAACAAATTTATAAAAAGGTATATTAACTGTTAATGTATTCAACTTTTAAAGGACGAACTGGATACAAAAATTTTTTTAACAGAAAAAAATTGAAGCATTATAAACAAATATAAATTAGACATTTTATTTAAAAAAGCTTTAACTATTTAGATAAAGCTCTTTCATGTTTCATTTCAAAAGGTAGAGTACCTGAGATTCCCTAAATTGCCTTTGTCTCATTTTAGAAAATTGATATGAAAGTTCTAAAAAGCTAGACAACATTTTTGAAGACATATATAATGTATCATTAATTAGTCAAAAAGTACATTTTCATTTAGAAAATAGGTTATACTCTGGAGATCGAAAAACTACACGAGTTTAACAATTTTAGTAAGGAACACCAGAACACAGTGTTAGAAGTCATATTGCTTAAAAGTAAATATATAAGAAAATATCATGGATAATATAAATAATCATAAATATTAATACTTGTATATATGAGTTGCATAAATTCTAACCACAATTAGAAACTACACAAAATAATTTTAACTAAAAAATATATGGAAATAATGTACAATTCAGAGACTGAAAATACTGATTTAACTTTAAAATGACTGTTCATTGAAAATGTTATTGTGAAAGACAGACGGATTTTCACATAAATTGAAACAGTAATTATATTCATACATGATTATAGCTCTGAAAATCTTCATTGAATTAACATGATTTTTATAAATATATAATACACTTCTGTTAGGAACATTGGCAAAATCACATATAAATGTGCTATGAAACACAAAGAATTTTAAAAATATACCAATATATATATTTATGGTGTATATATATATATATATCTATATAAGCTTATTTAACTCATCATACAGACAAATATGACATGTACATGCATGTACACACAATAATGTAATAAGTTATATTACATAAATTCAATAAACTTCTATTCTTCTAATTCACAGAATTTCCAGAAGAAAATATTGCATTGAATTCTAATAGAAGGAACTCTACAATTCTATTCTGATGCATCATGTCCAAAGCTATGTTTGCAGATACATGCTCAGGCCACATAAGAGTAGGTCCAAATACAATAGCTAAATTTTGCACTTGCATTCGATTCTGCTTGTGATACTCAGTCACTCTAAAAAAGGGGAAAATTTATCAGCAAAATAACACAGCAACACACACAATGATGTAATTATACTTCCAGTCTGACTGGAAACAAAATATGGACATCATTAACCCCCATTCAAGTCATCATTGAAAACCGATAGCTTCTCATCTGACAATGAATGAGAAAAAGAGGTAATATATTACCATTAACTTTCTCCAATATGTTTTAAAATTTACTAATCCATCATTATATATTAAACAACAAAATTGCATTTTGAATTTTGTCAAAGATATATGGTTTTGTGTCTCTGAGAAACTATTATTTTCATAATATTAATCATACTCATAATATGAAATACATGTGTAGTAACATTGTTAAATCAGTTGTAATACTTTCGAGTAGTTATCAAGATGAATAGTAATTCAATATTTCACATGTGTGTTTTAACTGAATTTTTTCCAAGCATAGCATTAAAATGTATAACATAAATATATGTTTCTTTGTAAATGCAAATGAATGGTGCTTACATATCACATCGTCAACTAATTTTGTCAAACAAAAAATGTTACCAAGAGTCGAATCCATTTCCTTGCATGTTTTAACACAATATACTTGATACCACATGCTCGAAAACATCTTTTTACAGGTTGTACCCTTTACACACATATTAAAACACGAAATTTTTGATAATGAAGTGTCGAAAATAATAATACTGTTTATGATTTAGAACATTAATGCTCTTATTTTGTTGGTAAGTGATTAAATTTAGAATCTATTTTCTACAGAAAAGAAAGCAGTGGAATATTTAGGTCTAATACGTATATACCCGAAAGACTACTTCATTAAATAAAACGGCAAAACAAGAAACATCTCGGATTTGCACAATAGCATTCAGAATCGTACTTATGCAAACATATATAGAGTAGTGTACACAAAGATACATTTGGTCCGATTTTGAATGCAATTACAGCATTTTATTGGTCAGAATAACCTGGTTCTTATAACTTTATTTCAAGTGTACATCTTAGTTTATAAATTATGTTATTTAATTCTTAATCTTCACCAAGTTATTTGTCGATGTGCTGATACAGAAGGAGTGTGCACAGGGATTTGTTTTCATGTATGTGCGACAGCGATAACATCATTTGGTGACATTTTTTGATTTGGTGAAACTGGTCAACAACATAATACAAGAGAACTTACCTAAGAATATAACATTGTTTTATACTGAATATAAAATAAAGAAAACTTGCATATCCTAAGATTATTTGATGCTATTTTAATGATGTTTAGTTTGTCTCAAGGAAAACAAGATAATTTAATTTTTGATAATAGTATACTGCCCAAATAATCCATATATTTGCTTTTTTTTTTATTAGCTTTACATGATGGAGAATACAGAAAAAAATAAATTGATACAAATAACTCTAAATCCTTTGAAAATATTTTAGATATTTCAATTAAATAATTTCCATGATTTTCATACTAAAACTAGTATTATTTAACAATACTTAGTAGACGTTTTATGTATTAGAGAAAACTTTTCCATGTTTTAACAGCAAAAGAAAAAAGAAAGAAAGAGACACAAACTTAAAATAAAATTTACGTTTTAAATATAGCACCAATTACACAGATTGTCTTTTTAGGATTAACAAGGAAATATTCCAAAATTCTAAAAGCCAGATCAATACTAAACAAATCTTAAAAAATTATGAATTATAAGAATAAATTAAAATATAAGAAAGTCTGATCAATGTTCCTTCAGCAAGAATATAAATAGGACATCAACTAAAATAAACCAAAAGAGAATGCATGATCTAAAGCACATATGTGTTTGTGAGTGTAACATAATCATGTCTCAACGAAATTAAAACATTTCAAAAATGTTCCTCAGACACAATATTCATTTAGGATTATCATTGTGAAATTTAATTCACTGAATCTAAGATATGTACCCTTGTCACAGTTCAATCTAGTATAATAAATTATTAACAAAAGAACTATAGCTATGAGGAAGAATGCATCTCCATTAAAATCACAAGGGGGCAAGAAAACAGGCAATAATGTATAATTTTAACAAATAATTCAAAACATTACATAAGCATCATACCTTAATAAGTGTTCCAGTAAGACTTTCAAGGTCTCAAAATTTGGCTCAGGCATTTTATGAACAAGTTTTTTTAATGCTTCCAGCTTGCTATTTGCATCTGGTAGAGCTGTAAAAAGATTTTTTTAAAAGTATTGAAAATAATGGACAGATTTATAAAAATTAGGTATGTACATAGGTTGATACTTATATAATACAAATATATATGTATACACATAAAAGATTGTGTGTACATTATCTGCATAAAAATTTCTAAATGACTGGTTAAAGGTGGGATATAAAAAATATGAGTGAAGAAGAGTTAATAACTTTTATAAAAGGAATGAAACTGTTTATGAATCACAGTAGCAGTTGGTCCCAGATCAACCAACATTGTTTCAGGACCTGGAAGGGTAAAGGAAAGATGCAATTATGAGTAATTAATTGCCTTCTTAAAGAGCATAGAAAATATGCTTGATAGAGTTAAAAGACCTGGTAGGCCATCTATTCAGTAAATATTCTCACTTTCCTGAAACTCATCAGCTAGATGAATCCTATTGGACAAGTGTAGTCATTAATTAAAATAAAATCAAGGCCAACAGCTCCCAACAAAACAAAAAGGTAAACATAGGGTTACAAGATTTCTTTTCTATTCCTTACAGCAGTCTCTTTCAAAGACACAGAGGTCAGCGTACTCAACCAATAGGATGCCTACCAGACTATCAAACTTCCACTGCCATACCAGTGACTTTCTATAGAAGACATGTAGGAATGGGAGGACACGTAGCAGGTACCTGGTTTCCTCCAGATGAGGATATGTCCAGAGCCAGTGTTTATGATGAATCTGGATTCATAAGTGAATAAAACGATATCCGATGTCGATGTTCTCTGGACCAAGATAGGTGGGTTCTTTTGCCAATAGAAGTGAGTAAAATGCAAACAGTAGATCTTACAAACATACATTTTATAGCTCTTTAGAATAATCAACCCCCAAAACTTGGGTTTTTGTCAGGTGACTTCCAAAAACAGTTGATAAGCTGTTGCATTCCAGTTGCACTTTTTTTTGTCATACACAAATATCAATCTTCATGGCCCTTGAACAACCTTAAACAGGCAAATTCTTAAAGAATCTGGTTTCATTAAACTGTCCATAACTTGCATAGAATGCTTTGATCATTACATTTAAGTATTTTAAGTTAGGCTGTGCTGTTTTAATTATACCAATGATTTGCCCGCTCATTTCGTTACCCAAACATTAGAGATTACTCATTTTAATTATTTGCTTTTGAATTTCACCAATTATTGCAAAAAACATCACAAAAGACCGTATGTGAATGAACAAGACAGAGAAATTAGCACGAGTACTTACAAAGCATTTTCTTCCAAACACACAACCAACATAAGTCTATCAAAAGAGGCTATTAAAAATGCTGGTGCTGGAGCCTGTTCAAGTGCTTTCAGTATTAGTTATCCTGCTGGGAAGTATTGACAATTTTGACGGTGAGATAGATGCAATATCAATTGATCGATAAACTGGAAAGCTGTTCTGAACACAATATTGTGTTTTTTATCGATTCTCGAGATGCCATTTTGTCTCTAACATATTCAAGGTTTAATGAAAACGCTGTAGAATGAAGTTAATTGAACTTGCGAAGTCTAAGAAAGCATTGCCCTCCAGTGGATTTTCCAGCCATTGTGCCATTTCTCGAAATGAGCAGGCAGATAGGCTTGCTAACGAGGGATCTCTCATGTCCAAACCTGACTCTCTCCTTTGCTTCTGTGTAACATCAAAAAAATAATTTACAGTAAATTGAAAATTAATAGAGCCTTCTCTATGGTGATGCAGCTGTGGGTAAAAGGTGGAATGTCTTGCTCAACAAAAGTAGCAGAGTCCCCAGTCCCCTGCCTTGATCTGTTGGAGTTGCTTGCTTTCGTTTGCTTACTGGACATGATTATTTGCAGAAGCATTTATATCGCATTGGAGTCAAAAATTCAGCTTGTTGTCCTCTGTGCTATTCATAGCAAAATGGATAGTGACCACCTAGGGCACTGCCCTATTGTTTTAAAGTTTCTTGAAAACAACTCTACGGACATTAATTTAATTTCTTTTTATGCTTCATCATCACTATATTGAGCTGCTCTTCAACTAATTGCAGAGATGCCAAAGATGGGCTTAGGATAAAAAATATCACGCACGAAAATTCTTAATTTTGTATATCAGTAAATATGACACTCCGGAAAAAGTTATTAAAAAATTACAGTTTAATATATTCATGTCTACAAAATAGTGTAATTATAATTGTATGTCATATGCACACACAAAAAAAGTTCCTTTTATATAATATAATATTCCCTCTTGCAATTTAATATAAAAAAATTACATGCCATTTGATCTCTTTCTGAATTATTTTAAAAAATCAATATAAATTGTAAAAATAGTGAGAATTTTCATTAAAATATATGGCTAACAATTTACAGAATTTTTATTTTTAAAACTAAACAATAAATTTTTAACAGCCCTTGTAATACATTTTAAATCATAGTTAAAATAATCTATTGTATTTCTGAAGAAATCATTTTTTTCTATTAGCTAATTTTTCTTACAAGAAAAGTTTTCAAATTTATATAATACAGATGACAAGTACTGGTTATCTCATTCCACACAACACTAATAGGGTAAAATTTATTTACATGGACAACTATATAAAAAATTAATTATTGATTTTTCACAACAAAACCAAATAAAGAATATTTTGAATTGACACAAAACATTTTCTAACTTAATATTAGCTGTTTATTAATCCTATAAGCATTTCTCAAATGGATTTTACATAAATTTTCATAAACTACGAGATTTTTACTAATTTTTTAAAAAATTCAAATGAGACATTTATAACAAACATAAAATTTAGCAGTACAATAAATACACTAGATTTTTAAAAGTTGGTTCATTACTCTTTATAACAGCAAAAAGTTATTCAAAAATTTGAAACTTTTAATTAAAAATGGTAAAGCCAGATATATCACTTCTAATGCCAACACAGTTTTATGTTGATTTACCAATGATAACCTCCATATAAAAAGACAATTTTCAAACAAATCAAGTACCTTTTTCAGGATACTGAACTGAACAAGAAACATATGAACCCATTTTTACGATCATACATGGGTAGATCACCAATTCTTCAATAAAGTTAGACCCTTACAAAGACCATTGGTAAAAAAAAAATTCACTTAGGACCAGTATTTGACAATATACAAGAGATAAACTGAAATATCTCTGAAAGTGTGTAATAATTTAAGTACAACACTTGGTTTGAAAGAAATGACACACATTGATTAAACCTCTCCTTTTTGAAGCTTAATTTTTGAGGGGGAATGATTTAACAAAGACTAATTTTAAATTATTTGAGATGTCTTTCTCTTGTTAAAGACTACTAGAGTGGTAGTTTAACATGATTAGCTGCAAGAGGTATCTTTAATAAAAATAGATAGATCGGAAAATACTGACTAGATAATTAGAAATTACACAGAATTCGTTAACAGATGCATAAACAGAAATAAAAAGGTGCATTCATTTCAACATATAAATATCCAATCAAATTTGGAAATTTTTGAATTTTTTTTTTTTTTTTTTACTTCCAGTTAATACATTTTGAAACCCATTTCTTAATTCTTGCAACCTTTATGAGAATAAAACATTTTAATAATATAGCATGAAACATTTTGTGTTACTAAGAAATGAAAGCCTAATTAAAAAATACAGTGTTTTTAGAAAAATAATAGCTCAAACGTCCTCCTGTTGGTGTGGTAGTTAGGAAAGGGGGGTGTCAGCTCAGGTGTCGTCTTCATCACTTGACCATGGTCCAAAATTACGAGGTCCATCACCAAAAACCTTCGTGTAGTTAAACAGTGCCACATTAATATCCACTCATTCACTCTCTTGGAAAAATAATCACACCATAGTAAAGTTCTCAGCTTTGATAACAAAATGGTGAAAATCTTTACAAAATGTAACAATTTAGAAAATGCTTGATATCATTTTTTAATAAATAAAAACCTTTAAAGCATGATTCAAAATTTCTTACCCTAAATATAGTAAGATTAGAGTAAAATGAATTTTTTAAGAACATTTTTTTATTTGATTAATTGTAAGTGACCCCTTTCAGCACAATACCATCTTTTTTTGTTATAACTTGTCTGCAAGCAAGAGAGTATTAAAATATTTAAAAATGTCTCTTATCAAGATTATTTGCTATTTATTTTTAACTGGTGTCAAGAAAATACATGCAACACAAGCCATTGGATAAATCACATGAAAAATACATGTTAAATGATACCTCAAAGTATCTAACATGTTCTGCATATTACATAAAATAACAAACGAGCAAAGGTATATTCAACAGAAGCACAAATAAAAAGCATAAATTTGACCATACAAATGCAATATTTTTCTAAACACTAACCATGTGAACATATATATATATAAATCAAAAGAATGAACATAATAAAATTCACAACAGCGTTTCAACAATTTTATATTCTTTTATCTTAGTAAAAAAAAGTACTAACCAATGGCATTTAAAAATTTGTCAAACATACTAAATGGGAACAAAGGTTCTTTCATTTCTCTGAAGAACATTTTCAATGCTCCAGTCAAAACATGAACGTCATCTTCTTCTTTCAAGCAAGAATAGTCATCTAAAAATATATATATATATATATAGCCCAGTTATATTCACTTATCTTAGTGAATGTTTCTGTAAATTAAGTGAAGATCTGAATATACTTTGCATATAATGGTTCAAATTCTACATTTTACAAAAATTCTCAATTTTAGCAGTTTATTACTTCTGGAAAATGCATACTAATTAATGCCTAGTAAAATTAAAGCCATAAAAAAGAAAATTAACACCATTCACACATTAGCAAACCTACACATAAGCAATAATTAAAAAACTTTGATTTAAAATCTATCAAAATTGAGTTAAACACAATACATTTCTCCCCTCCCCATAAGCATAGAATGAAGTTAAGAATAAAATTAAAACCAAAATATTTTCTAAAGATAATAGATCAAATATGTTACAAATCACAGCTAAGCTCTAAATCATTAATGATAATTACCAACAAATGAGAATTATATTCTTATCTTTTAGAACATTTTGATGCATAAAATTCTGAAAGATAGAAGCTTGGTCTATCATGTTAAAACATAGTTCTAAATAGTACACAGCAAACCAGTTTTTCGCAAAATTTTGTTTTTTCCTTGAATGTGCATCTATAAGTATATATTCAGAATTCAAGTATTTATAACAGCATTAACACTCTCGCTGCGCATCCCGCGATTTCCACGGGCAACGTAGATGTAGCAAAATTTGCGTAACCCACGACTTCCGCGGGTATATGCCTTTTTTCCGACTATTTAACTGTGCAAGCCTTGCTGTTCCTGTTTATCTTTTCATTTATGTTAATATGTTCATATTTTCATGATCTAATTCTATATTTTAAAATAAAAACCCTTTTACAAAAATTTTTTTGTATATTTTAACTCTAAAATACAGATTTAAGTATGGAGATTTGAAATACGCAATTCTTGAATCTACTTTAACAAAATAACTATGCAGCGAGAGGGTTAAAATAAATTTAACATATGTATAGAATTTACAAAAATTTTTTAAACTCCTTGCATTTCACATTAAAAAAGAAACAAAACAATACAAAATATTTACAAGATGTCTAAAATAATTTATGGTAAGAAAATGTAATATTCACAAAAAATACTACTTTTTTTTTGTATCTAAATACACAAATATTTATTTTAATGAAAGTTCTGTTAATACCTTGATTCACATGAATTCTTATTTTTTGAACCTGTGAAAGATTGCCACTAGCTCTATATAAACCATCAGCTGTGAGTTCTGAAATATAGTAAAATTCCTGTTTCACATAAAACTTCAGTGTTTATGAAAAACATACACAAAATAACAATATTACTAATAAAACTCAATTTGTGTTTTTAAATTAAAAAAAAAAACTATCAATAGACAGATGTCAGTATTATTACTTGAAAAGAGCAACACTTTAAAAGTACTTTCGTAAAAATTATTTGGATCAGTTCAAGAGTAAAATCCAAATCATAGAGAATTGCATCAAACATTTATAATAATTCAAACAATGGAACTCTCATGATGAAAAAAATTAATTCAGTAACATTTGACTCATAAAAAAATAAGAGCATACAACTGAAATGTTTTGTAACCAGAGTACAATAAATGATATAGAAAGTAAAAATAATCACTATACCTTTCTCTTCTATAACTTCAATGCACGTTGAAACAAACTTTGGTACTTTACGGTTTTCTCTCGCGCATAATGTTTCTAAATGACATCCAAACACTGGTTCATCTAAAGTGGAAAACAATATACAGTTTTCATAAAGTGGCTTTTTCTATTTCATCATATATTAAATACACAATTGATCACAAAAATTGAACATTACTGAACAGTAACAATTGCTTTTTAAGATAAATCAAATCATATATGACATATAATTATAATTTTTTAAAATTTACAATTAAATTCATACTAAGAGTGTAACTTTATACGAACCTAAACATCATTTAAAAATCTTTCCAACCTTCTGTTATATATTTCTATATAACAGAAATTCAACCTTTTAGAGATATTTTTTCATATCATTGTACAGTCATATTTGCATTAAAACCTTACGTATGTTAATGTTCTAATGTCACAACTACTGCTTGACAAACTTTGCCCAACATTTGTTATCAAATAAAGAAAACTATCTTAAATACAAGTAAATAACAATAAAATATATTGTTTTGACTTAAAATAAATTTTAAAAATATATATGCAATTAAAAAACACTAACTTTAGCCAACTTACATAATTTCACTTATATTCAGCAATTATGTATGAATTCCTTAAAGCACAGAAATAGTATGTCCATTCTATGGTATATTCACAAAATGTGGATAAAGATTTTGTTGTTGCATTGTTAAATAATAATAATACTAATCAAAGCTGCATGTAATTTTTAATGGTAAATTAACTCAGAAAATTGTGCATTCTATTCAACTTTTGTTGATATGTTAAATGATAAAGATAGCTCACAACTATTTTTGAATTAAAAATTAATATAAAACTTTTGTGCTTTAAGAGATATCGGTATTATACTACTTTTAAAAAATACAAGTGGAACATCAAAATTACAGAACAATAATTGAAATGTAAAAAAGCATTTTTAAGAGATCAATGATATTATAATCAGGAGGAAAAAAAATAATTCAATGCATTCAATGTTTATAAAGTTAGGTAGTATATATAGTCACTTAATCAGATATTAAAAACAATATTCAAATATAAAAAAAATTTACTAATTACTAACCTAGCAGTATACCCTTTTCTCTTAAACTTTCCTGTGTAGGCCTTCTAACAAAAAACTGCCTCAGTTTATCTCTAATCTTTCGTTTCTTTTCAGCTGGTAAAACGACTTCATTTTCAACATCACTCTTACCAGTCGTGTAATCTGCATTAAAAAAAACATCCTAACTTTGAATCTTAAAGTATATTAAATATATTTTCTATTTAATTTTATGAAATATATAAAAACAAACAAGAATTTTTTTCACTTTTACTTTTAAGGAACTCATTCAAATGTAAAATGCACAAGATGGTGGTTAAAAACACTTAATTCAAAATCTCTCTTCCACACATACCAACATCATGTATACAAGATTGTAATTTCAAAATCTTGCAGGTACTTACCCAAATTTATCAACACAAACTCATTTAAATCAAGTTAATTATCATGTTGTACATTTTAATTTCATCTTATACTTCACTAAATTTTTTTATCACATAATTAAATCAAAAATATACTTTTGTCTACAAAATATATCACTCTCCAAAATAAATATATATATAATTAATGGAATATATCTATATAAGTTTAATTATGAATGAAAGAATAATAATAAAAGAATAACAAATTAATTTTTACAATGGTATATTTTCTCACAAAATTTAAAACAAACATAATTTCTATTAATTTACACTTGTAGCAGTATCACACATCTATGTGAAGTAGGCGGCGCTATACACTACTGCAAGCCCCCCTAGCATCCCCCTCCCAGGTGGCTTCAAAGGGCAATGACTCCAAGGAAGAGGCAAGAGAAGAGATATAGAATGCAAGAGAGACAGACGCACAACGGCCGAGCTGTAACACATCTTAAAAATAGTGAAAGCAATTTATGCAAGGACGTGCATTTAAATGTTTCACTTCATTCATTAATTGTTATTCTCCATTTTATTTATTCTTGTTTTAAAAATAAACAGATTATTCTGTCAAAATCCAGTTTACGAATTCATCCCAGTAACAACATAACATCTATGTAAGCCAGTAACAACCTCTGGACTGAAGTGATCATCTTGGCCTAGCGGTATGTTCTGTGCTTACGGAACCGAAGGTGGCAGGCTCGGTCCTACTGGATGGGCGAGTCACTTCATTGGTGACCCTGGCTGAATACAGAAAAGGCAACCTTCTGATCTGTCGTGGCATCATCTACCCGCAAAAAGAGCAAACGAAAACTCGCCAGACTCACTTGGAGCAACAAAACAAACTTGCCAGACTCATTTGGTGCAGCAAAATAAACTTGTCAGATTCACTTGACACAGCTAACAAAGTCGTCTAACTCTCTTGATGCAACTCCTCCAACTAACACCAACCACTCATGCTTGCAATAACAACTGCATCGTTCAATCGCCAATCCACCGACTCATTGGTGGGAGAGTGTGTAGCAGTATCATCTATATAAGCCAGTAACAATCTCTGGACTGAAGTGATCATTTTTTTCTAGTGGTATGTTACATGCTTACGGATCCAAAGGTTGCGGGTTCTGTCCTAATGCATAAGCACCACTTCAAAACCTATGACCATAAATTAAGGATAATGCCAGCTCCAGCAAACAAAAGTTCAGAAACAAAACAAACATGACATATGCATAAAACCCATTTATTAAACAAAAGGTAAAACCCCTAATTTTATTCTGCTTAACAAATTCAATAAAATTCTACTATAAATCATTATTTAGTTTATATTGATGATTCAAATTTATTTTATAGATGATAGAAGTTACAGAACTTGTTTGAACAAAAAAATATAGCAAAACAATACTATTCCACAGAAAAATACTATGCAGCAAAAATATTACATATATGTACGGAATGCAAGCTAATCTGGAAGGGAAAAATTTTCTTAAAATACATTACCTTCTTTACCCTATCGCCTCTAAAACCAATTCTAACTTATTGTGACGAAGCCGATCTCTTCCCCCTATTTTCTAACACATCCCTTGCCCCATGCCGATAGAAGTTG
>BMAV01001900.1:345219-516946 GCA_019973955.1 Trichonephila inaurata madagascariensis | reverse complement strand
CAAGCCTCGTGATAAAGTAAAGGCGCCGTTAAAATTAGTTCCGATAATCGCAGAAGTCTTTTCGAAAATAAACATCGACGCAGTAGGGCCACTTCCCCTTTCCACCAAACGAAACCGATACTTGATTACGGCCATATGTGTAACCTCCAAATATCCTGAGGCAATTCCGGTGGAAAATATAACCTCTGTCAGTGTGATAGACGCTCTTTTGTTAATTTTTTCAAGAATAGGTTTCCCAAAGACGATTCAATCGGATCTCGGGACCTCATTTACGAGCGAACTGACAACCTTTTTTGACAAATTCGGAATACGGGTGGTTCATTCCTCTGTCAGCCACCCGCAGAGTAACGCCGTGGAAAGAGTTCATAGAACTTTAAAACACGTCTTGAAAGCTCTTTGCGTCGAATCTTGGGCAGATTGGGAGAACACTGTTGCATCAGCATTATTTGCTTTGCGCACAGTTTCTCAGGAAAGCAGTGGGTTTAGCCACTCTGAATTGGTGATGGGAAGAAATTTGAGAACCCCGCAAACGCTAATTTACGATCACATACAACATACATCTAAAATTTGTTATCAAGTCTTTGAGCCTCTTGGTATGCAAAATAGAGATAGGATAAAAAGGAACAACTGGTAAAATCCTTGCGGAGAATTGACTTAGTGTTATTTTAGTTATGTGTGTATTTAAGTTAATTGCTCTCTGAGAATGGTCTCACTGAATCAGGACCACTGGCAGAGTTGCCAGTAGTGTGATGTAACTTCCTAGTGTCCCATGAAATGGACACTTGAAGGGGGAGGCAGCTGTGACGAAGCCGATCTCTTCCCCCTATTTTCTAACAGATCCCTTGCCGACAGAAGTTGCGAAAATTCCAGGCATTTCCCTAATTGCTGGGAAGGAATTTCGTCACTGGGTGGTCGAGTTTCGGCACCTTTTTTCCTAGCTGACCGGACTGTCAAAAAGAGGCACATTAACATTGTGTATTCATTTTCCCACAACTCGGTGACGACGCCGCGTCTGAGAACGTACAAGTGTGCACCCAGCCTCGGCGCCTCTTTGGGACTAGCGAACAGGAAACGAGACCGATTTGGCGCGGCAGAAGGGTAAGAGATCAAGGGAGCCGAGACCGGAAGGCGGCAGAAGAACCAGAGGGATTAAGGTCGACAAAGAGATGAGAGGTGGATGACTAGGAGAAATAGAGATGATATAAAAAGGGCGAGAGAGTCCGGACAAGAAAAAAAGACTGGATTTTGAAGGGAGCCGTTTGGACGTCCCTTGAACGATAGGAAAAGCGATAACCAGCCCGCGATGTACAGCGGTCTCCTGGATTGGAAGATCAGGGAAAAGGGAGAGAGTGCGAAAGAGACTCGAAATCATTATGGCCCATTTTTGCTATTGAATTGTAAAGAATATACCATTTTAATTTTTTTTGATGATTTTCATTCTGAAATAAATAGTTATTTAAGAGCTGTGGGAAATCATTACATTATACATGGGAAGACTCAGAAATGTATGCTTCTCTCATTTTTTTTCTTGACATTTAAATTGGGTATTTTTAATTTTTAGATTTAACGTATTTCAGAATTAAAGTCAGAATAAAGTATTTCAGAATAAAATGTTACAAAAAATTTAAACTCGAAAGCAATTACTAAAAAAATATGCATAGAATTTGCTGCGTTAGTATAAAAAAAACTTATTCTTATGATAAAATGATTTATAGAAAATAAAATTTTAACACTTACGCTTAGTCGATTTTGAACGTGACAGTTTCACATCTTTTTTAACATTATCTTCTCTGTTGAAAGAGGAATATTTTGCATCTGCTTGTTCTAGACCTGAAGGCTTATGAATAAGAAAAAAATGAAGGAATTGACAAAAACATTTTTGAAGGGAAAAAGTTAAAAGTTTATATCAGATATGCATATAAAAACAATAATTAATATTTATGCAAGGTTAAATCACAAAATAAAAGAGTAACTTGATTAATTTCTTAAAATACTTTATTAGCAAGATATTTAAAATTTATAAAGCTTCACAAATCACTTTTAAATCAATTTTTACATCATAAGAAGCATGATAAATGAAAACTGTAACGATTTAAGAAATATATTCAACATATTGTTTCCCAAAAAAACTTTCACCCCTCTAAGTTAATTCTGCGAAATAGTTTATGCTTTCACACAAAAAGGTTGTAAATCTTTTTTCAAATTCACAGTATTTGGCTACTTTTGTAGTGATTTTAAATGTTCTTAAACTCTTATTTTTTATGATTTTACGAAATTACAATCAACAAATCATGTAATTTTAGAGGAGCACATACCAGCATCATAATTGCAGCTTGTATTGTTTCAAACCACTCTCTTGTAGTCTGAGCATTATCATCTTGCAATAAAAGTTGATGTCCAAGAACAGTACTTATCTGAAAAAAAAAAGTACATAGTAAAATTTAACAGTTAAAATGTTGTTGTTGTTGCTTATGCCACCTAATCGACAGTAACATCAGATCAAGTTCCACAAAATTCATTGCGGCTAAGAGCTAGTTTTACGCCTGTCATTAGCCCTAGCTTTGAGCACCATGCAGGTGACAGTACGATTTTGCTCGTTTCCATCCAAATTTTGAGGGAGAATACCCTGGGAGTGGTCAGAGGCCTCCCATCTCTCTTACCCAATCACCAACCTCAAGAGAGGACTTGTGGCTTGACAGATATTTAGAGTACCCCTATGCTGCAAAAGCACTATACATTTACAAACATCCATGCATTGGCCGGGATTCGAACCCAGGCCCTATGGCACCCAGTCAGCGTCACTAACCACTATACTGGATGGGCAGCTACAGTTAAAATGTAATAATTGTCATATGTAGGATGAGAGATTATCTAAAGGAATTAAAATATATTTTAAAGTACAGAATAACATTTAAATAAACAGAATAAATAAAATATTTTATAGAACAAATCAGAAAAGAATATTTCAATTTTGTAAATCAGAGTTGTTTGGCTTTAACATTACTGTTCTATTAATGGCTGCAGATGCACTGTAGAATAAATGACAATTATTAGCTGTTTAAAAAATAGCTAAATTTTTAAAGATTTGACACTTTTGAATTGGAGAGCAAGAACTCCTAATATATATATACATTAAGATATTACTCTAAGGTTTTTTTGAATAAAATCCTCCAAGTTTTCTCTAATCTTCTATTATATTATCAAAAAGAAATACAAAGTATTACATCATACAGAAACGGCAAAACATTTGATATGATAACCAATAAAAGCTATTATTTTTTTGTATTCATACAATCTATAATTACACTTATAACATGGAAAACTGATTGAGTTTTCATTATTATTGTATTCAGGAACACAAGGGCTACACATAAACATTCAAATTAAAAGCATTTCCTCACAAGGGAACTATGAGTGGAATAATTTTATAATGTTTAATTTAGAAAAACATCCAACACATTACACGGTATATTAATAATGGTGCAAATTAAAATTTGTAAATTCACTTATACACGATCAGCAAAGCATGGTATTATGAGCAAAAGCATTTTTAGCAACTATAAGTTTTACATGTAATACATTATGAAAAAAAACCTAATCATTTAACACTTTATTAAAATGCCTATATATGAAATACAACCAAAAGGAAGAATTCAAAACTGTTTAGAAAAAGATTTAACAAAAGTTTGCTTTCCTCATTGAGATGAGTATCACATAAGCAGAAAATCATACCTGGAAAACATTTTTTCTGCTTGATTTATCAGGACACCATTCCACTAATGCTCCATTTAAATCAATACAGAGTTCTGGCTTTATACCAGGTGTGGCCTAAGAAATATCACAATCTTAAACTTAAAACACAGAAAAAAACAAATAACCAAAAGATAAAAAAAAATTTCACAATTTAACAGTTATCTCAATAAAAAACATTTGTAATCATTCATAAACATTTAAAATGAAATTGCCTAACTAGGGAAGATTTAATTTCTTTCATACAAGAGCTAAAGAGTTGCAGGAAACAAATTATGAAATAATTTTTTACACATAATTCTCATTTTCATCTAGTCATTTTGAATTTGTAGCTTGTAATAATAAGAAAGTTGATAAATCATAATGAACTTAATTACAATATCCAATAAACTCTTTTACAAAAAATGGTCACTGTCATAAATGAAAAAATATACTTGAAAATATATACAGTAAATCCTATTAAATTGGATGTTACTCATTCTGGACAGCCATTAACAAAAAATAAAATAATAATAAATGTATGAGTAACACAAACAAAACACAAATGAAAAGCTGACTTAGGAGTGTAAGAATGTAAGTTATGCAATTTTATATTATGATTAGTGACAGGCAACAAGTACTTGATCCAGCACAAGTCAACTAGTACATTGTATGTATACTGCTACTTACTTGCAGCCAGGGCTGCCACCTGATACGCTTTGTATCATGAAAGAAACAATATGTTGAATTATATTGCAATATTTATTTTTTTTATATTATGTTAAATTGGTGTTAATAATTGGTGTTTGCTCAATCTCGTTTCAAAATACATGTCTCTTTGAACTGAACAAAATGTTTAGATATGTATCTTGGCTCCCTTTATACATTATTTTGTTCAATCTAGAGTACTAAATAAATCTGATTAATGTCAACAGCATACCAAGCTGAGAAAATCAAAAATTGCAAATGTGAAATACTTTTTAATTCATAAAAAATAACTCCTTTTTTGAAAAGATGTGTGTGTGAATAAAATAGTTTCATTTTACTTTCATATTACAATTCTACAGTATAAAAACCCTCACAGAAAAAAATACAGCAGTTCTGAAGTTAAAAAATAAAGAGTTGTGTCATCCACGAAATACTTGTCAATGCCCAATGAATTAATACTCATAGTAATCCATCCACTCATATACTAGTTTTTAAACTGCATTATAATAAATGCATATAAAATTAATAGAAAAGATGTAATTTTTAGATATCTGAAAAACACCTAAAAATATCTTTTTTAATGCAGGATTATTATTTTTACACAGTAGATGCCTTCTTACCACTTTAGGTCCAATCACTCATTAGTTTAGCAGGATGCACAACTGATTAAATTAACTGAGAACTTATTGTTTGTATTTGTTTCTAGCCAGCAGAATTTCACAAAATAATCAATTAAATAGAACAAGTGGTTAATAATTGTTATGTGTATACTATAATTGATGATCACAGTAGGCCTAGGCCATCATGGGCTGTTGCACCATTGAGAGAGAGAGAGTATACTGTAATTGGTTTGTTTGTGCAGTATATACTGTTATTTCTACTGTGATATTGTTGTTTAGAGAATGTAAGAAATTCATTGGTGAAATGAGTAAAAAATAAAAATGTGACGGAATAAAAATGAAGTGCTGAAAAACCTTTATAACCTTTCATTTTGAAAAATAAAGCAAATGTCTGTGCATGCTAATATTCCCAAAAAATTTTATTCTTTTCTCTTAAAAATTCAAATTTCATAAAGGCCAGCGAAAAGTTGATTTCTCATTTTAAAAAAAATTATTAAATATTATTAAAACCAAAGGACACATTTTTCTCTATCATATAAAAAATGTAATATTTTCAAGAATCTTAAAATAGTATCAAAGAATAAAATTTTCAAGAGTACACCTTTGAACTCCTCTTAAAAATTAATGAGAAAAATAACTTGCAATATCAGGATTTGAATTTAAGTGACTACTGAAATTTAAAAGAGAAATTACACAATTAACTTTTATTGGTTACTATTAGTTTAAAATAACAAAAAAAATGTCACAAATTTAAAAATCAAGACCTATTATCTTAAAAAAATATAATTTTTTTAAAACTATTAAAACAGAAAAATTTATAATAGTTGCTGAATATATCATAGCAATTTAGCACTGGAGTTGCAAAATTTAATTTTTGTGATATTTTTACCCACTTAACAACTTTCAATATGTTTAAAAATTATGGTGAAATACATCAAAGGTTTGGAATTAAAAATCACAAATTCATTTACTTGGCTTGAAAAAAAAATAATAATACATGGAATAAATGTAAATGGAGATAATTTAACTTTCAATTTAAAAATTATTCAATTAATATGTTTTGTAACTTGATCCAATTAGAAACTAAAAAACACTAAGAAACTAAAAAAAAGTTTTTACACTACAGAAACTTACCAAATGAGCTGAACGTATGTCTTTGTAAAACAGAAGAAAAACATCTGTTAAAACTACAAAAGATGAAGTCCAATTTTTTCGTATTCTTTTTCCACCTTCAACAAGCTTTGTCTTATTCAATGTACCTTTGCGAGTAATGGACTAAATAATAATAATAAACAGAAAAAAATCTATATAATGACAAAAATTTCAAGACATTAAGAAAAAAAAAATATTTACATAAACTAGAACCTTGTATTCTTTAAGTATAATAGTATATATATGTATGACTTACAAAATGACCATCTTGAACAGAAGGCCAATAACCTTCCCCAAATGAAGGAGGCAAGAAGCCTTTGTTATCTTCTGCACCAGATAAATTAACACACTCAGGTACAATCAAAGACCTAGTTTTAAACTGCCTATGAACAGGTAATTTTGGAGCCTTTTTACGTAACTTTGGCGAGGCTGATAGCTCAGGGTTAGATTTCCCCACAGGTACTTCTTGAGTTATATTTTCTGGTGATTCTAATGTATTATCAACCACATGGCACTGTTTAGATTCCTAAAATAAATTTGTAACCAAAAATGCAAATATTATAAATTACATATATATCAAAACAAAATTTTGGAAAAAATTTCTAAAATTTTTCAGGGGAAAAAAAAAGAAATTTTTAAAAATCCTGCAGTATGCGTACTGTAAATTTTAAATATGAGAACAAAAGAAAAAGAATCAGTCAATACTTTTAAAATAAAAATACATTTCTAGGAAATGTATTTAAAATATCTATCACAAATCTCTCATGATACTGTTTTCTAAAAATTGTATCACATATCAAAAATTTTTTATACACATTAATAAATATTAATTAATATATATGAGCATAATCACAGAGAGAGAGAAAAAAATTGCGATTCAAAAACTTTTTTACGTTTTTAATAGAATTTATTTACATTTTATCACTTGTAAAGACTATGCTAACTGAAAAAAACAAAATACAAAAATCCATTTTAGAATTCTATCTGATAAAGCATGTATTTTTTAAAATCATATTTAGAAATATTTTCTATTAAATATTTTATTTGCTTATCTTTTCCAAAAATAAACTCTGGATATACATTACAATGCTAAAAAATAATTAATAAATGCTAATAATAATTAATAAAGAATAAATGTTAAGAATAATTACTTCAATGTCTGAGGAAAAAGATATATCTGGTAACTCCCATAAAGATTCAGAATTATCTTCATCATAAAAATAAGTGCGCCCATTTTCATCTGCAGATGCGTACCACTAAGACAAGAGAGGAAAAATTATTAAACTATAAAACTTTTAGTAAATAAAATTCTATTCAACAAATGTAAAACATAGTTATTTTTGCAATTATGAAAAGTTTACTTGGTTTTACCATCAAATTTACTTTCAATTTCCATTTCTTTAAAATCAACTAAAATCAAATATGAGACAAACTGATATTTCTGTCTTTGACTGGAAACAAGGAAGTTATGAGAACATATCTGTGAAAGGAAGTGACAAAAGGTCACTTCCTGTCACTTCCTAATAAATATCAAACAAAAGTTACAAGTTCACAAGCAGTATACATTAACTGCATACTATTCATTTACATTTCTTTTAGTCTGCATGATTCTGAATATATATTCAATGGAAACGATGATGATAAGAATTTAGATAGAACTAACACATAATCTTTTAAATGAGATATCTGAAAGATTAGCAATGCATATATTATATGTATTCCTTTATTTTAAAATATATCTAAAAGTGCTCAGAAATGAAGAATCAGTACAAATCATGCAAAGTGGATAATAAAGCTCAAAATATAAGGTGAGTAAACATATTATTGCTTCAATCATATGACTCAAAAAAAAAAAAAAAAAACCAACAAGATATACAGAAATAATAATTTATTTAATTATAATTAAATTGTGTCTATTATTCCTGCAAAAAATTCTCCAAGATTTTTAAAACAAATAAGGAGATTTGAAAATATTCTACTATAAATAAATGGGGGGAAAATTCACAATGAATTTGCCAGATTGTTTCTCTTTAATTCTTTTGTGAAGGGCAAGCCTATATGCATTCCCTATGTACGTCTCTCGTGGCCAGGCATGTCATAGATGACTTTTCTGGTGGAACATTTAATAAGCATTTTCTTTCATGCCACTAGATGTAGTCCTATATCAGTTAGAGTGGAATATTTTGCAACTGGAAAATGTTACCTTTATTTCATTGCAGTATTTTAGGTATTTGTTTAAGAATTGGAAATGAGGGATGAGTAATGTAAATAAATGGAGCTCACTATTTAACTGCATCACTTGGTATAAAACACACATGTGTTCTCGATGATCCCGATTACTTTTAACACTTTTTCTTCACTACTATGCATTTGCTACCATTAAACACTATGTGAGCAATTTACACAATTTTTTAAATCGCATAATATAAATTAATTTTGTCTTGAGAGCTGACAATTAAATAATTCGATTCTTTTATACATTTTTTATAAAGAAATTAGGTTTCAAAAGAGTAAAATGTTTAAAATATAATCATAGTTTTAAAAATAAGCACATGAAAATAAGAAACATTTCTGTAAGAAATATTGTTTTACTTTGTGCATGATGTTTTCTAAAATAGTAGCTCTAATTACTAGCAATAAGTTAATTTATAAAGTCAAATATATATCCTTATTACACTATAGGAGTTTTACATAAATAAAATAATCAATAATATTTTTTAAATAATAAATTAATTAAAAATAATTATAAATAAATTAATAGATTCTTTTAAAATTTCAATATTTTTAAAATAAAAAACATATATAATACTAAAATTACCTAAGATTTAAAGAGTCTGATACATTTTATAATGCTGCAAAATTCTATACATCAGAAGCCACTACCTTAGAAAATATGAGCAATGTAAAACTTAATTAATATTTCTTACAGAAATGTTCCTTATATTCACATGCTTAAAATTTTAAAAATTATGATTATATTTTAAACCTTTTACACTTTTTAAAAATCTTATTCCTTTATAAAAAATGTTCAAAAGAATCAAATTATTTCAATTTTATCTCAAAGAATTATATCTAATCAAAAATTGTTTATAGTTTCAGCTCTTGAGATAAAATTAAAAATCCCAGAGACCCCTAAATCCAAATAATAAAATATAACTTATCCCCATGAAAGGTATACTTAACTGACACAGTCCACTGAAAGGTGCATTTTTATTTTTTACAATGATTAAATCAAGTTAATATGGGTATCTAAGAATAACTGTTAAGCTTGTAGAATGCAAATTTTTAAAATTAAAAATTAACATTCTATAAACAAAGACAAGGAAAAATATCAAACTCTCAAGTAATGCATAAAAATAAGTTGAGCAATAAATATAAAAATTATACAAGTTGTTTTAGGAAAATTAGAGTTTCAAAATTTGAGAAATATTATTTAATTTTATATAATTTTACCAAAGATTTACAACACTAGAAATATGCATTTATTTCTCATTTCATGGTCATAAAACTAATTATGAATAGAATATGTTTAGTAATATTACTTCTACCTATAAGTTTCCTTTATGAATTTTTATTAATGAATGTTTTGAAAAACTCTTAAATGAATATTTTATATTTTCAACAAGTTTAGAAAATGTTTAGGAAACTGATATATGACTTTATTACTATGAATATTCAAGTAATTCATATACAATGTGATTTGCATTATGTAGATATATATGAAACAATTTCACTAGAATGGCATACTTTTATCTGGTCCCAATTCATTTCATAAATATAAATAATGCACAACATGACTATTAAAAATGAAGATACTTTTTCACAGAATTTTTTTTTCTTCACTAAGACACAAAGAGCTAGAAATAAAATACATGCAGGGAGCTTACAATGGACAAAAGCATTCTTTTCCGTTCCAGAGATCTCGGCTCTGAAACTTTCCTTACTCAAACAATTTCCAAGTTTTAAAATGATGATTGGTCAGATTTGGTGATTGTAGCAATATTACATCATCTCATCACGAAATATGATGAGCATTTTTTTCAAGAAATAAAGTTGCAATTAAAATTGTATATCCCATAGGCAGTAAAAGCAAAGATCCAAGTATTACATGTTGCTTTGTAGGGTTCAGTTTGAAATTGATATATATATACATATATATATATATATTTCAAAATATTTAAACTTAAAACATTTTAACTATCATTTAACGAATCTATTTTTTTTTGTCTTACAAGGAGAGGGCACGCATAAGAAAATTCATTTGGGATCGAGACTTGGTGTAATAGTAGTACTCCTTTAGAATGTTAACCCCTCAATGCAATTCCGCAGAATGGCCAGTCAATTCAGAGAAATTAGCCTTCAGAATTCATGCTTAGCTTTTATACAATTAAATTTTAATTTCCCGCAGTGAGTTTGCAGCCTGATTGGTAAATCGTCTGCTTACTATGTGCAAGGTCAGGGTTCGATTCCACTCGATCAACTTTTTTTCTTCAATTCATTTAATTATTTTTTAAAATTAAATAAATTTATTTATTAAAGGTTTATTAAATATTAAATGATATTTTATGTAATTATTTTGCATTTTATAAATTAAAAAATTACTGTAATTATATAAATAATTTTATTAAAGTTCATAAATATATTTTATACGTGCTAATTTGATAACGGGGGTAGTAGCACCAAGTGGTTGTTTATGTTCGCCAACATGGGCGATAAAATCGCAATATTGTTGCCTTGAAATTTCTTTTGTTTGGTGATGTGGTTGCCATGGAGATGACATTTCTTGTAGTTCATTCTAATTGGGGTTTTTTTTGCACACATTAATCCTGTTAATTTCAGACGACTTTAATTCTAAATACTTCATTCTTATTGGTTTCTTTTTATTGCGCGGTCAAAATTTGCATTTCAGTCATTTTTAATTCGAATTCTTCGAAAATGCTATCATTTTCAGTCACCTGCTGCTTTGCTTTGCTCTGTTTTTGTTTTTCTCCAGAAAATGGACATTTACACAGTAATTGGTGAGTACCAGGAATTTTTTTCCAGGACATATCATGGCTCTTCTTTTAATTTTTTTGGTCCTAAAGGTGTACCCAATTCACACTTTCGGTCAACTTTATTTTTAAAAAATAATTATTATCTTTTCTCGTTCCTTTCCAAAATTTCAATGATTTCGAACACGGTCCAATGCGAGAAATGTGGCCGTGACATGAAGGTGTAATGATTTCACTCAGCTCTAGGTTAACTATTTATTTCCATATGAAAATCATCAAAAAAAAATAAATAAATAAAATGGTATATTCTATTACAGTACAATATCAAAAGGGTCCGTAACGATTTCGAGTCTCTTTCGCACTCTCTTCCGTTCCTTGATTTTCCAAGCCAGGAGACCGCTGTACTTCGCGGGCTGGTCCGTAATCACTTCGATTCTCTTCCGTACTCTCTCCCGTTCCCTCGATCTTTCAAGCCAGGAGACCGCTGTAATTCGCGGGCTCGTTATCGCTCTTCCTATCGCTCAAGGGACGTCCGAACGGCTCCCTTCAAAAATCCCGTCTCCTTCCGGACTCTCTCGCCCCCTTTATATCATCTATCTTTCTCCTCGTCATCCACCTCTCATCTCTTTGTCGGCCTCAGTTCCCCTGGTTCTTCTGCCGCCTTCCGGTCTCGGCTCCCTTGATGTCTTACCCTTCTGCCGCGCCAAATCGGTCTCGTTTCCGCTAGTCCCAAAGAGGCGCCGAGGCTGGGTGCACATTTGTACGTTCTCAGACGCGACGTCGTCACCGAGTTGTGGGAAAATGGATACACAATGTTAAGGCGCCTCTTTTTGACAGTCCGGTCAGCTGGGAAAAAAAGTGCCGAAACTCGACCACCCAGTTACGAAATTCCCTCCTAGCAATTAGGGAAATTCCTGGAATTTTCGCAGCTTCTGTCGGCAAGGGGCAAGGGATCTGTTGGAAAATAGGGGAAAGAGATATGCTTCGTCACAAAGGTTGCTCCGGACACATCGAAAAAATTGGACGGTCGCATCTTTCGCTGCGGAAATTTGCGCTGCCGCAGTAAGAAATCTATCCGATTCAATTCTTTTTTTTTTCAGGAAGCAAATTGCCTATTTCAACCATTCTTTTAATTTATGAATTCTCCCGACGTTCCTCGTTCGCTCAAACTCATAAGGAGCTCGGAATTTATTCGCAGGCTGTTGCCGATTGGCGCAGCTATGCGTCCGATGTGTTAATAGCACATATTGTCCCTAACACAGAGCAGCGTGGGCCCCCCGGAAACACGGTTGAAATTGACGAGAGTAAAATTGGGTAAAGAAAATATAATAAGGGTCATTTTGTGGAGGGACAATGGGTTTTTGGCGGTGTAGAGCGCGAAACGGGACGCTGCTTCTTGGTTGCAGTTCACGCGACAGGACGGTAGAAACACTTCTCGGCCTTATTGAATTATGGATCGAACCAGGAACAACTGTTATATCGGACTGCTGGAAATCTTACGAAAGGTTGAGCGAAAGAGGCTATCATCACCTTACAGTTAACCATTCGCTCGAATTCGTTGATTCTGAGACCGGCGCTCATACTAATACTATCGAAGTTACCTGGCGCCACTTCAAAGCTTCCTTGCCTGAATATAATCGAAAAGGAAGATTTGAAGGATATATCGCCTGGTACATGTTCAGGAAAATTTGTTTCGCTCTAAAAGAGGACCCATTCATTAAATTTCTTGACCTTGTTCGCAATATTAATTGGGCTGAATGGAGAATCGTTTCGGGAGGGGAAGTCGAGGAATCGAATTCATAATCCTTTTGTAACATTTTCAACCACTTGCATTGCACCTTTTTTTTTTTTGAATTTTTAAAACTTCCTTTTAATTATTGCAACCAGTTCAAAAATGCATTTTTCTTACTTCAATCAATTACCTTTCGTAATTATTATAGTCCTCATATTCCTTTCCTTTTGCAAAAAAAAAATTCCTGGTATTCATTATATCCCATGCTTTCGTCCACATCCATAAAAGGAAAGTACACTATTTCACTACCTATTTTTACGATTTTCATCAACATTATTCTTTGGTTACATCTAAAATTGTTGGAAATCACGCAATTCAAATTATTTTCCGTCAAGATGCCTAAGCGGACGCCGCCATATTGGATTCCAGTCCAGTTACAGCAAACCCTGCTAGACGCGATCTCATCGCGCCAAGCAGCGCTTGGCGCAATTACCCCCGTTATCAAATTAGTTCCATTTTATATTAATAAATAATATTTATAAAATATATAATAAATGATATTTTACATAAAAATTAGTTACAAATAGTTTCATAATGTGAAATACAATATACTATAAATAAAATATTATATAAAATAATTTATAAAATACATTATTATTATTAAATTAATTATTTTATAATTTTATAAAATATTTAATAAGTTCTTTTCAAATTAATTTATTTAAATAATTTTAATAATAAATTACTATTATTTCTTATTAATACTAATGTTTAATAATAATTAATTATAATAAATGGTAATTATAGTAAATAGTAATTAATCTTAATAAATAATTATTTTAAATATTTTTAATTAATAATTATTTTAAATATTTTTAATTAATAATAATTTTAAATATTTTTAATTAATAATTTTAAATAATTTTACTATTAAATAATTTAAGCTATAAATTTTTAAAATTTTTTTTTACTTTATAAAATACAAAATAATTACATAAAATATCATTTAATATTTAATAAACCTTTCATAAATAAAATTATTTAATTTTAAAAAATAATTAAATGAATTAAAGAAAAAAGTTGATTGCATGGAATCGACCCCTGACCTCGTGCATAGTAAGCAGACGATTTACTGATCAGGCTACGAACTCATTGCGAGAAATTAAAATTTAATTGTATAAAAGCTAAGCATGAATTTCGAAGGATAATTTCTACGAATTGACTGGCCATTTGGTGGAATTATATTGAGGGGTGAACACCCTAAAGGAGTACTACTATTACACCAAGTCTCGAACCCAAATGAATTTCCTTAGTCGCGCCCTCCCCTTGTTAAATTTTTACAGAATAATTAGCAAAACGCAGATCCTTTGCATAAAAAACTGCCTCAATTAAAATATAAATTATTTTCACTTAAACTTATTTTGTAACATTAAATGAATTTTATCTACTGTATTTACTTGAATCTTAAAAGTCACAATTTTTCCAATATTAAAGCCACTGAAAATCAATTGTGGCTTAGAATCGATTTTAAAAAATGTGTTGGATTGGGCAATTAGAGCAATTACAGGTTCTAAATTATTTTACACTGTTTTTCATTTTCCAAAAAGACTTATTGAGAATTTGGGGTGTGGCTTAGATTCGAGGAAATACAGTAATTAAAAAAAAATCTTTCGAATTCCTTTAAAAGCATTATAAAAATAAATAACCTCATTTTTTAAACCTTGTTTCGAACTAATTATTCATGATTATCTAAGCACAAGTGCCATCTCGATTGTATTCTACAGCTGTCAAACTTAGAAGCACCTTAACATATAGGCAAATGGTACCAAATTTGACATATACACCATATGCAAGTGCAGGGGCACAGCTACCGTCATATCAATGCTACAAGGCCCCCCCAACATGTGTAACTACAAACCCACTAACCCCATACCTAAAAAAGGACCCCAAATGAAGTCTGATACATGGCCCACTCAGAACTAGCTGTGGCAGTGTGCAAGTGTCAATTCACCCATTTTGCTTACATGTTCAATACATAATACACAGTGGAGTAAGACACCAACACACAATACTTGTTAAAATAAGAAAACTACCTGCCTTTTAGATTACACAAACAATATTATCTATTAATAAATCTCTATGCAATTTCAAAATTAATATTTTTTTAGTTTAATTAAAACAAGAGAAACATGTTAATCTAAATATTTACCTGTCAATTAAACTTTCACCTACCTTTTTCTTCGAAGATTCATGATGGTAATAGACAGCTCCACTTGATGAATCAGATTCTTGGCTCCAACCAGGAGGAAGTATAGTGAACATGCAAGGAGAGGACTGAGATTCCAAACTCTCATTGCTACTATGTGCAAGTTTTTTTAATTTTGGTTTAAGCTGTTTAGGAGGAGGATCAGGAACAGCATTTAGAGAGCTATTTGATTTAGGACTGCTGGGTTCACTACTTAAAGGTGTCGACTATAATAACAAAAAAAAAAAAAAAACATACATAAATTATTCTTACTTGAATACCTAAAATGTTAATACAAAATACAGTTCAATTTAATTAAACAAATATACTGCAGCATGCAGTGAAAATCGTTTAACATGAAACTGAGGATTCGTGTTAAAGAATATTGCAATATATTTAACAAAATTAAATTTATTAGAGTACATTTTATTTACATAGATATGTATGTATGTATTTAATAGCAATCAATGTAACAAAAATATTCACAAGAATTTAATGAAATTTAATACAACTTATGAGAGATGAGATGCTTTTGTGTAGTGTTTGTAGAAGTGGAGAGGGAAAGTAGTTTAGATAAACAAAATTGGCTCATATCAAATAGCCTGTATCAAAAAGAGAAGCAATTTTCTTTGTAGCCTATAAAAAGCTCCTGATATTTATATTAAAAATAACACAATTCTCTCGTCTCAAACATGAAACACTTTAATGTAATTTTAGGTAAACAACTCATTTTTGGACAGCACATTACACATTAAAAAGAAATTTAAAGATACTGCCCATAAATTATTTTCTTCAATTTCACATAAATCTGTATTAAGCAGACATAATGAACTATACTGGGATCCTTAGACCAGTTCTGACCAATGCCTTCTCTATTCAGAGATAAACAGTAAAAATTCCTTTAAATAACTTAGAAAGTATATAAAAAAATCTCATAAGACAGATTCTCAACCCTCGATGGTTCATGAGAAATTCTGACCTATGAGCAGCAAATAAAGTTAAAATTCTGACAAGTTATAAGAAAATAAGTAATAAAATTCTTTGAGGGAACTGCTTACTTAACAAATTTGTCAATCAATAATATTGACAAATATCCCCCACACACGTTTTAAGTTCTCATGGACGATGACAAACTTTTAATGATGCTAAATTCTTATTAACTACCACTTTAGTTCTGCAAATTTGCTGTTCTCACTACCAAATTTTTTTGCTCCTCAGCAAAATTTCAAATGCATTTTTCATCTCTTTACTGACATGCAATCAGGACCATTCTTACCAGTAAAAGTATTCTTTACATTACTTAACCTTTTTTAATCTTCAGACTTTTTGGCTGCATTTGGATTTTAGCTAGGGTTGTCCTGCTTACCACCCAGATCAATTTTTTTATATCACTTTCCAGTTTTTATTCAGCTCTTAAAAATTAAATTTTAATATAATTTTACTCATTCAAAGTTAGTTATAAATTTAAAAATTGAATTTTAATCATATGAGAATTTAACACATAGGAAAAATTACCACAGCCATCTATCTAGGATATTGGAGCCTGATGTGACTAAGTGCTTCAGCAAATATCACCAATGGCATCTCATATAATTAAAACATAATAAAATAAAGCCATCGTCTTTTAATTATTCATAATTAATAATTCATTACTAACCCCTTAACTGCAAAGGAAAAGTTGCAAGATTTGCTCTTTGGTGCCACGGCTTTTCATACAGGTGCGCATAGTTGTGCAGTGTATTTGGGGGAAAAGAAAAGTTATAAATAAGTATATCTTTCTCTGAAATAATTAAATCCTTTAAAAACACTGTCAAGGTCATTGTATTGTATTCCAAAGACTTTGGAAAAGAGAATATAAATGTACTAAGAACAGTTAATGCAGCTGCTGAGCGATCCCAGCACAGTTAAAGGGTTAATAATTATCTTCTAATTCTTCAAATAATTCCTATTATTTACCCAGATTTAAAATTTTGAATTTAAAATACATAAAAAGTTTCATTTTATCAAATCAAACAATAATTTTGACCTTAATAGAGAAAGCCTTTGTAAAATTATTAACTATTTTTGCATGCTGAAAACAGAAACCAATGTCTTAAAATCACATTTTTTTCAAACTTTCATTTGAACAATTATTTTGTTAAAAAAAATGTATAAAGTTATACAATAATGTTTTTTAGCAAAATGATAGCATTGCAAAATGTTTTAATATCCTAATAATTTGATAATTAACATAAGCGATATATAATAAAAAAAATTAAAACACCTGCATATTTTCACGACGACGAGGTGGTTTCCATGTAACTTTCCCAGACACTGAGTGAAAATAGAATTTGCGGCCACTTTCTTCTTCAATGTATTCTAGCCAATCATTTGGTAGTTTTCGAAGAGGTTTTTGATCAGTTTTAGGGCATGGAGGAAGTCTTCCAAATGAAATTGGAATGTTTACATAAATTGGAGACATAGAATCCTATTGAAGGAAAATATTTTGTATTGCACATATAATAATTTGTTAACATTATAATTTACTTCCAGTGATAAAAAGATACTTTTGCTAGTGCCCCACTTTTTCCAGCTAGTACTTCACCTTCTAATTTCCATACCTAGCCTCAATTAGAGGTTTGGCTGAATACAACAAAAAGTATCTATCCTTAATTATATGATAGCTGTTTTGCACATTGCATCTTGAACTAGAACCCTTTGACTACAATTTTTATGACTTCAATATTAAGTTACCCATTTCAATACACAATTTGCCATTTAACTACTTTTCTTCTATTATAATTTTTTTAAGAAAATGGACAATGATCTAGTATAGCAAATAAATAATAAATTAACAAGTATAGCAAAATGATTATATGTATAATCATAATAAAATAATGATTTTACAGAATTTTCATTATAAAAAAATCATATCAGTCATTTTTAATCAAAAAAATTTGCAACAATTTATCATCTTTATACTTCCACAAGTTTAATCTTCTAGCCGTCACTTATTATTATTTTTTTTTACAAAATATGACAATATATCAAAACCATTATACATATTTGCAGAAAAAATTAAGTTTTAATATTATTAACAAACAAACAGTATCTGATCTAAATGTTGATTTGAATATGATCTATATATTGGTTTGTGTATTAAAATTTTGCCAACCCCTATTTTCCATCTCATTTAAAAAATGATTCAATTTTTCATCTTTTTATATATGTATATATTTACAATCTTCAAAATTTTCATTTTTGAGTTTTTTGCATGTTCTCTTTGGATCTACTTTGCTGTTTTATCATAATCAATATAATGAAATTTTTATTTAAAAAGAATTCTTCTGGATTGTCAACAGAAATGCATCAGTTAGATTCATTGCTGATACATTTTACTTCGATACTATCATAATTGACATAGCTATAAGTTTCACATATTTTTACAAATGAAAATTCATCAGTAAAAAAAATAGTTTTTCAATCTTCAATTAATCGTTTAAAAAAATTAGAAGGTCTAAAAGCTACCTAAAATGTCATTCAATGCATAAAACCTTTTTAAAATATATATACTTATCTCAATATATTGATACTTAATAAATGTTTTTTCAGAATTTAAAAACCAACCAATATGGAAAAGATGTTCTCTAGTATATAAATGAAGAAAAAAAAATTAATTTTTATGTTAAGTACTGCAACAGGGGAAATGAAGTTTAGGTATTTCAGATTTTTATGGTAAAAGACAAAGTAATTTTTTATTAAAGAAAAACCAGTATTTTAGTACTTTTTAACATTTACTGCAATGAGAGGACACCTACTAAATAGTTAAAAGAAAAAACATCTGGTACACTTAACAGCTTCTTTAGAATTACATTTTTTCCTGTCGAAATTGCAGTGCATGATGAATCGGATAAAGGTTTGGATTGGACTGATTCAATGATGTGGGGAGAGAGAGTCGAGATTATGATACTCACAACTCATTTATCAATAATCATCAGTTTTGGTAATTAATATTGTAGAAAAATAACTTTATTTTGAGTCTAAAATCATGTAACCAAAATTAAGTCTTCCTCCATTTTCCGAAAATTCAACCCCTTTGTGGCAATATTAAATATTGAAATTATTATTTTTGAATTGTTTTTCCCCTAATCTTAATACCCCAGAACATCTTTTCCATGTTGGTAGATTCCGATTAATAATAATTTTTTTTCTCCATATAACTACGATCGACCTTATTGTACAGTTAATATGACCAAATAATAAAACTTAAATCATTAAATGAAAGAGAGTAATACAAAATATTTTTAATAAATATTCAAAACTTAACTTTACTAAAACCTAGGTTACTTTTTTGATATATCCCTTTTATGCATTTCCTTTTTCTATTTTTATACATATAATATTTCTCATTACTTTTCAAACATTACAAATTGATAAAATAAATTCATTAAATAAAATGAAAATATGGCAGAGTATCAAAGCTCTACACTTTTTACTAATAAATTACTTCAAATAAGAGATATTATTTCATTAAATGCAGACAACTTACCTGCAAGAGTGAACTATCACATGATCTTGAATTTTCATTTTCTATTTTAGGGGTTAATGCATTTGCAGTAGGTTCTTGTTTCTGATAGCTAATACCATATTCATAATCTGAATTAAATTCATTTTCACAAAGAGGATTTTTGAAAGAAAGAGCTTCTGTAACTTGTTTAACACAAGCATTATCAGTAATTGATTTACTTAATTTATTTACATTTTTTTCAATATCGGTGATGCACTTGGATTTCAAAGGCACATTATTTTGATTATCTGATGTTGTTGAGTCATTACGAGAAATATTAAAATTTACGTCAGTTGACTCAATGGACTCTTTACAATTCAATCCAATGATGCTCAAATAATTAGATGGAGCATAAAAAGGATGATTATCGGAATCTCGAATAACTTGCCACCAATTTTCATTTGACTTTTTAAGAAGCAACAGTTCTTCACCAGCCTTCATAGTGATTTCTTCACCATCTTCTGTATGATATTGGAAATCATACAACACTTGAACATATACTTCAGACATAATGAAATATTTCACTTCCAGCAATTATCCATTTTTCTTTACATTAGCCTTAACTTTTTTCACATCAAATCTATATCTGTAAAAAACATTAATCTCTTTTAGACAATAATAATATATAGCATTACTAGGTATTAATATAAATGAGAAACTGTACTACAGTTAAATAAAAGTTTCAGCAAAAAATATTACTAAAGAAAGAACAATACAACCGAAGAAATATATAATGATTAATTAACAGAATGAAAAAATTTACTATATAACACATGATACACTCAGAATTGATGTTTTCAATTTCTATATTTTTTTTAATGAAGGATTAATTTAAGAATGAATGAGACAGACAACATTTATATATAAACAAATATATGTAATAAATGCTATGTGTTCAGTAAGATACTTATAAAAGCTTTATTTCATGATAAAATAAATTTCAATAAATAAAATCTCAAAAGTATTCTTTTTTGTATGACTAATTCTATCCGATAAAAATAGATAAACCTTGAGATACAGATTAATAAAATTTACTACAGTTGGACAGTTTATGAAGTCGCTAAATCCCAAACAAAGTTCATAGTGGGGAAAATGCCTTAAACAGAGATTCCTCTCGTAAATTGTAAAATGTTCTTGGTTCCAGGAAAAAGTTCACAAAATAAAGGTTTGTAAAATGGAGCTCCGGACTGCATATACATAACTGTACATACAGTCTGACTGTATTTTACATAAATGATTAAACAATAACCAAATGACAGAAAAAACCTATATTGATTGCTTTTAATACTGTAAGGATTCCTTAAATTTGAAATAAATCTATGTATTTAAACAATTTTTACAACACTGATATATATATAAATTATACAGTTGTATAATGCGTAAAATAAGCCCAGTAAGAAAATGCATCATTTAATTATACATGCGCAAATTTAAGAATTTGAATAAAATTAACCAAGTTGTAAGTTTAAATAACTACATTTTGAGAAATATATAGAATTCCAATTCATAGAATTTAAGAAAAATAACTTATAACACCATCTTAATATGTTTCTATCTGGCATGTTTATCTGCTCTAAACTAGCACATCAAATAAGCTTTAGAGAATGAACTTGTTTTCAAACTACCACATTTTAGAATATTCTAAAAATTGACATAAAACTTTTGAACAGCTGCTATTAATTCTTAACAAGCCTTTGATTTAAAATCACATTACAATATTACAGTAACATTAATTATAATATTTTAAGGACAAAAAAATATTATATGAGTAGATTAATGATATTAATAAAGTTGATTCTAAAAAATTTTAATGGAATTATATGATACCGGGAGGGGGGATTATCAAATTACTATCCCCCCTTCTTAATAATGAATTCAACTTTAAAAAATAGTTTAATATAAATTTAATCAACTTTGTCTAAGAGATGGATGAAAATTAATAAAATTCTAATTCTCTTAGGCTATTTAAATATATTTTCTATGCATGTGTATGTTTTAAAATATATTCTTTTCTATCAAAAATTTCTCTCATCTCAATACTAGCTTTTTCTTTTTAATTAATAATGAATTTATTTTTATTAAAAGGCATGATATATTTCTGTTAATACCAAATTAAACTTTTCTGTAATACAAATATTGTTAAGAACTAAGCTTGTTTGCTTGGTTTTTAACAAGTGATATATATGGACTGTAGACTGGAACATGAATTTTATATTAGTTACATTCTGTATCAAGTACACACAACAGATAAAAATACAAAATTACAAGAAACAGTATACAATATACATATTTTACATAATAGTTCTTTTAAAAAAATTAAGTAAGAATAACAAAATACATAAAAACAAATATTTGTAATAATATTTATACTAAATATTTTTCTGGTCTCTTGGATTATAACATAATAGTTATTTAATAAATAATATAATGAAATTGTAATATTTCTTCAAGCTAAAAGTGGTATCAAGTCTCACTACATGAAAATTTTACTTTTGAGAATATATATAATTATTGAAGCCACTTTCTTTTCCAAGAGTTGATAATGTTTTATACATGTAAAATAAAAATGGAGAATAAGGACTAATTAAGGATCATATTTTCTAAAAATGATCCACTAAACATTATTTTGCACAAACAATATCTGCTTTAGAAAATTTTTGTTTCATTAAAATGCATTTTAGCACAAAACCTTTTAATACTACAAGATCTTATGGTAACGCTTTTTATTGATAAACCTTTAAAAAATTAGCGAATCGTTTTTATTTAAAAAGTAAATATGTTTTACTACATAAGTCAAAATCAAAGAAATTGTAGCAATATGATTTCAGTGAATGGAATGGTTTAAAGCGCAATTGATTGCCACACATGTGAGCATTCTCTTAACCTGTTATAAGTTTCACGTTAAATATAAAGGAAGAAACTAATTGGCACGCTTTCAACTTCATTTATCTTCAATACATGAATATAAATGTGAAAATATTTTTTACAGAGTAAGATTTACATTAAATATAACTTACATTTTCATAATTTTCGCCAGATCCCAAACATCAACTTCTGTTTAATATTTCTTAATTGTTTACCGTTCGTATAACGTAGAACTAACGAACCAAGTGCAAACATTTTCATGAAATTTCAACAAATAAAAGACTTACATAGATGAATACTTAAAATTATTAAAACAGAAAAAAACGAAAACAAAAATGACAGCACACACTCCCTCAATTATCGAACAAAACTTGAACACATCCTATTATATTATTGATAAACATTTAAACAACGGAAGTTGAAGTTAATATTTTGCAGTGGGGACTGAATTGAAAGTAATGATGGTGCTTCTCATCTTTTCATCGACGTCATTCAAAATTTTTTAAAAAAGTGGTAGAATCAAATATTCTGAGAAGATGAAATGAAAAAGAATTATTTATGCTATAACAAAACAATACTTTAAAATTAATTCAATAAGTAGATTTGTTAGTTACATTACCTCGACTTTACTGTAACACGATTAGCATCATGGGTCAACCTTAAAACAGATTTGATTACCCATTATCCCTTTCATTATAGTTTATTTTACCATCTGAAATAACATCAGCAAATATAAATTATTTATATAGAATTCTTATATCAAGATTAGAAGTATATTTATTGATCTTCCCTCAGTAGTTTATTTCTGATAGTTGCAAATAACCAAATTTGTAATCACTAACAAATTTGCACCAATCCAACATTTCTTTCGTTTAAGCAGATATTCCAAACTATTATGAAATTTGTATTCATTCTTTTATAGCCTTAGAAATGAAAAGAATTTCCATAAAATATGTGAATGCGATATTCTTTTGTAGTACCAAATTTGTATTCATGAATGTACAAAAAATATCTATTCGTTCCCTTCTAATTTAAATCCATTCACTTAAGGAGGTATTTAAATTACTTAAATGAAGAAGTTATTAATGTAATGAATATATATATATGATGCAACTAAATCAACAGCAGTCCCTTTTATTCTTAGAAACGATCTTTGATGAAACCGAGACTAGAATATTTTCAGCCATGAATATTGCCACCTAAGCCACTGGGTTAAAGCGATCTTAATAATACGGACGAAAAAAAAACCCATCCAGTAAAGTCAGTTGGATTACAAGAAAACAATTACGATTGCTAAACTGAGCCTCGATTTATATTAAATTAAATGATCGATTTATGTAAAACAGTGGTAATAATATTTAAATAACAAATTAGTAGAAAGTGAGAGCTAAACACATATGTAAGTTTTCGTTCACCAAATAAGAAAAAATTTCACTTTAAACGATATTTTACCTCTCTTGCTGTGTCCGGTGAAGACTGAAAAATGTTGATACAAATGATGTATATATAGCAATAACACCAACGCGAAAAATAATAATATACATAGATAACTTGTTCTTTGCAAGAAATATATATTATTACTTATTACATAAAACTGAATAATAATTTTTTGGGAATGCAATGCTTCTTCATTCAACTCTATACAGGGTTCGTTTCCAAAGTTAACCAGACTGATCAGTGACGTAACAGATAATATTAGGGATCCTCCCTCTTCGCAATGTGGGGATTGCGGGGGTGTACGTTACGCAACATACTGGTACATAATGCGTCCGACTGATAAAAATTTCAGCACTAATAAATTAATTTTCAATCAAATCCAATGCTATAAAATTAGCTTTCATGGAAAGAATATAAAATTCAAAACATATTTGAGAATATTATCATGCTTCCAATCAGGTGAGAATTTAAAGCGTCTCATAGATATGATTGAATACTTTTGTACGAAATGGAACACTTAAGCAACATACATTTATATAAAAAGATTTATAGTATATATACACTGCTGGCCACCGTAAATGCAATACCAAGAAAGACAAGAGATAGCACAACAAAATTTATTTTGTAGATAACATGTTCACCAAGTATCAAATGATTAAATTTATAGACTTCTGTGAAGTGTGGTTAGTGCCAGAATCAGTAGCCAGAGTAGCCACCATTGTTGGAGATAACCGCTGCCACACGCCTCAGCAATGATTCAAAGAGACTTTGGATGTGTTCTTGGGGTACAGCAGACCAAGCAGCTTCCACACGTTGCCAAAGTTGATCTGGTGTGGCAGCTGGGGGTGTAATGTGGGTCAATCGTTGAGCAACCATGTACCTCATGTTTTCTATCGGCGAAAGATCCGGAGAGCGAGCCGGCCAGGGAAGCAATTAAATCTGGTGATTGACGAAGAACCTTTGGACAGTGCGTGCCATGTGTGGTCGCGCATTATCCTGTTGAAATATGACTGTGGCCAAGCCCTGAAGGTAAGGAAGGACAACTGGCTTAAACACCTCGGAGATGTAGCGCTGGCTGTTTAAAGTATCGGCAATGCGTACTGGAGGAGTGCGAGAGTGATATCCAATACCACCCCATACCATAATACCCCAACTGTTCAGCATCCTCTCTCCATGGTGTCTCCAGACTCGAATCCGACCATCGTGGTGTTGCAGACAGATGTGTGACTCGTCAGTAAAGACAACTTCATTCCATCCTGCCACCCACATCCTTCTTTCATCACACCATTGGTGGCGGAGATATCTGTGGTTCTGCGTCAAGGGTAGACCAAGCAATAGACGTCTTGCGGACAGAGCACTCTGCTGTAAACGGCATCAAATGGTACGCGTAGACACTGAATGGTGCGTTACAGACTCAATGTGCTGTGCTATGGTTCATGATGTGACTGAGCGATCCGTCACTGCCATGCGCACAATTTGCCTGTCCTCAAGTGAAGTGGTGCACTGAGGTGGATGCAATCGACCACGTCGGTCCATCGTACCCTCCTGCATCCAACGGTCACATATCCGCATTACAGTTGTTTGTTTTCGTCCAACACGACTACCGATTTCTCTGAAAGATAATCCACAATCCCGGTAGGCCACTATCCTTTCCCTGTCGAACTCGGATACTTGATCAAAAGCTGATCGCTTTTTTCTACGAGACATAACTGATCATTTTTTGAAAAAACCACAAGAAAAACACAATTGCCGAACTTGAAATTGTCGAAATCTCCAAGCCTTAAATAGCGCTTTGATGTGGCGTTACAGGCGCACGTGATGTGTGTCTGTGCTGAAATTCTAATCATTTGCATATCTCAGCTCCGCTAATGCATGCTGTAAATTTCATGTTATTTGCATGCTTCCTTCAGGGTGTTGCATTTACGGTGGCCCCAGCAGTGTATATATCATGTTAGGGAAAAGTTTATTAAGATGAAATTTTTGTGTGTATATATGTTACCGTAAAAATGTGAAACCCGTTATCTCATAGAATAACAAGGTATTTCATGAAATAACTAGACGTCAGTTAAAGTAAATAAAATTATTGAACTCTATGATTTAACTAGGTATTCTATAGAATAACGATTACTTGATCGTTAAAGTATGAAATACGACACTCGAAAGTTCTTTGAACCAGTTCTAGCTGCTTTAGGAAGGATTTTTCCAATTAGAAACTAGAGATGACCGAATAAAACAAGTGTACTCTGAATATAAGTTCAGTACATGTCAACAAGAATTAATTTCCATTGAAGAAGCTCTAAATATTGACACAACGCTTCGATCTGTTTCAACAGCTCAAAGTTGCAGTACTGGACAAGGATCTAAAAAATGCTCGTGTAAAAAAAAATGAGTAATAGTAAAAAGTATGATTGTTTCAAAAATAATAAACAGTGCAATCCAAAGTGTCATCACAGCAACCCTTGCTCTAATAAATAATGAAAAGTAAAATAAAGGGATCTCATAATGATTTAAATTAATATTCCCTAACATTTTTGTTTTAAAAAGTTTACACAATGTTTTAATGAAACAACAGCTTTTCTTTCCAGCATGTATTTTTGTTGATAATATTTAAGTATAATCTATTTTTGCAACATATTCTTTTACCCCTTTCTGCTTAACTAATGTTAGCAATATGAGCAATAATAAATTATACCATCTGCTTTTCCTTATTATTTATGAATTATAATTCATATTCATCCGCAAAAGGGATAAAATGTATTTTTCGAGAGATTTTAGCTATTTATGTGATCAATTAATTTATAAAATATCTTTGAAATTGTTTATTTTTCACTTAAATGGTCTATAGTTATTCCATAGAATAACTAGGTAAAGTATGAAAATTTTCATCTATTATATACTTTAACTGACTTGTCTAGTTCTTTCATGAAATAGCTATATATATATATATATATATATATATATATATAGTTATTCTATGAAATAACTGAATTATTACACTTTAACTGTAACACATATCATTAAATCTTAGAACGGTAAACGAGTGGTATAGTAGAAGTTAGTGTGTAATTAGATATTTTCTTTTTTCCTTTTCAGATCTAACTAAGATCCAGGATTGCTATTAAAGGATAAAGAAGTAATTTAATAATGATGGAAATGTCTTAACTTCAATATTGAAAGTCCTTTTTTTTCTCCCATTTTTTTAACATCTTGAGAGAAAAAAAATTTTTAAGAGGTCAACACATGTAATTTTCTTAGCAATATAGGATATAGCTTTAACATTTCGAATGCTGCAATTTCATAACGTATTTCAGAATACCTAAATGTAAAAAAGCTACAAAAGGATCCCCACAAATTTGACGTGTCAATACCTTTATACTCTATAACGTTAAAAAAAACAACTCAATATTCATCTAAAAATTTTATGTTTGAATACTAATTTCAGTATTCCACTGGTATAAGCAGTATAAATAATACATAGAACAATATTACACTGGTGTGCAAAACTTAAGCAACAGGTGGGTTTATTGCCATAACTTCACGAAAAATCATCTGAGAGACATGAAATTCTGAATTGAGGGAGAGTATTATGTACGTAAAGGATGAAAGCATCGGTGCTGAAAAAGGAATACAACGCATACGGTATGGAATCAAACAAAACAAGCTTTATTGAACGCATAGTATCGTGACTCATGATTGTTTTCTCCAACAGGAAGAACAGCAAGCAGATGTTCCTTAATATGGTATATGCCCTCCCCTTACTACAATGGTTGCTTTGCATCGTCTCCGCATACTCAGAACCAGCTGGAGCAACTTTCCTTGAGGTAGGAGTGCCCATTCCTCAATCAACATCTGTTTGAGTTGTTGGTTGTTCTCCGGATGATGTAAGCGTGTGGCAATACGTCTCCCCAAAGCATCCCACACATGTTTGATGGGATTTAAATCTGGGGAGCACGCTGGCCAATCCATTCGAGTGATATCTTCACTTTCCAGCAGCTCCTCAACAGCAAGAGTGAGATGTAGCCGTGCATTGTCATCCATAAAAATGAAGTTTGGCCAATGGCACCTCGGAAAAGACGCACATGGGGACGAAGTACCTCCTCACAATAGCGATCCCCGATTACAGACCCTCTGTCGAAAATGTGAAGCTCAGTTCGCCCATTCAGCATAATGCCTCCCCAGACAAGAACTCCAGGACCACCGTAACGGTGTCTTTCCTTGATGTTACTGGGATAAAACCGGGTCCCGATTTTCTCCAAATCAAAACGCGTTGAGAATCACTTCTGGTACTGAACCGACTCTCATACGTAAAGAGGACACGACTCCATTGATCAGTTGTCCAGTTTTGTGCTCTCTGGCCCTGTAAACGGTGGCTTCGGTGGCCAACTTTTCAACGGGAGGCAGCGTTCAGGACGGCGGGCGAACAGGCCCCTTTGTGAAGGCGTCGGCCACAGTAAACCCCGCAACACTTGTCGACCCTTTGATGTACAATGTTTCTGAGCAATGGCGTTGCTGACTGCTGTCGACCTCTTTTCACCTGCAGGATGATATATCGGTTATCCCCTGCAGTTGTCGTCCTCGGGCGGCCACCACCAACCTTTCAAACAGCTATACATGTGGTTTGGAACGCTTTCCAAGCGCGCGAAACGACACTTTTGTTGATTCCGAACTCTGCAGCTACACTGGTGACAGTACGCAGCTCCTCCAGCTTTCCGATCATTCTTCCACGTGTGAAATCATCCAGGTGATTTCTTTTAGCCATATTACACGAACTGACTCACTGGCACTTGCAGCGAATTTGTTGAATTGCGTCTCCGTCCTTCATTTTATTCTACAGTTGAGCAGCGCGCGCCGACATCACGCGTTTTGCGTGCGCTCACATCGCTTCTGACGTTTTGTTCCTGATATTTGCATACGCATGACGTTTCTACTGACTTACGTGTTCCCTGTACTGATCTCCAGACCTCCTTTTCTACAATTTCATGGCTATCTGCTAAATTTTTACATTGTTGCTTAAGTTTTGCACACCAGTGTATATTAAACCGTAGAACCGTAGCTAAAACGTAGAATAAAATTAGTCAAAATCAAGTTAAAAATAGGTAGAAAGAAAAATTCACATGTAAAAATGGGTTACTGCTTTCGGTAGTTAAAAAATAATGATGCTAATTAAAAATTGTCGTTGAATGATAGAATCCAATAAAATTCTTATAACCAATATTTTCATTCTTACTTTTTCATGGTAATATTAGTTAAATTTGAAGCCAAATGCAACGATGTACCAAGATTTATTTACGAGGGTTGGGGCATAAGTTATGACAACTGTTTTTTTTTTTTCTTGTAGATATGCGTACGGATCACAAACGTATATGTGTCGTGTAAAAGCTCTGCAGGCATAGTGTGTATGCAGAACAATAGATGTCTCTGTGATAGCTGGTAGTAGCGCAGCGAGGGCTGTGAAATCAGTCAGTTGGTGAGTGTCGTGTGAGATGAAAGTAACCCGTGTTGAGCAGCATGCTTACATCAAAATAGCAGTTCTCCGAGGGAGAAATGCGATGTAATGTCACAGTGAATTAGTGGAAACCCTTGGGAATAAAATGCCCTACCATACCGTACTGTAGCATGGTGGGTAGGAAAGTTTCAACAAGGACGTGTGTCAACCAGTGATGAGCAACGTGGTGCAGCAAATGCTGACGCTGATGGTATTCAGCGCCTATCACATCGTTGTGGTGACTGTAGCTGGGGACTGCAATGAGGGTCTTTAGGCCCAGGTTTGTCAAGTCAACTTTATGTGTACTGTGTTGTCATTCTTTTGCACAATGAAGGCCATATTGCCTCTGATATATATATTATATATTTTTTTTATATTATATTCCTTTAATTAATTAGTGTGTTACGATATTTCAGTGCTATTCATTGTCCACACATGTAGTTAACACCTTGTCACATTTTCCAACCGGACAGGTATCTTCAAGAAAAAAAATAGTTGCCATGACTTTTGCCCCAACCCTCGTATTTCTTATTAACATTGCACTCGAAAGAAATACAAGGACTATTGGCGAGAGACCTAGTAATGTTGAACCGCAGTGAAGAAAAGAAACCTGAGCTGGCACCCCACTCTCCCCACTTTGAAGCAACACGAAGGCTATTGGCGACGGACCTTGTAATTTTCAACCATGGTCAAGTGACGAGGACCACACCTGGTGCCTCTTCTCCTAACTTCCACATTACACCAACGTGAAGACTTTAAGCCACAATAGATTTAATGTGCAGCAGCCTCTTTACTCGGTGGGTCTTCAGTGGCACCAAGACTCGAACACACGACTCCCCGGCAACGAGTTCGTGACCCTGACCCTCTCGACTATCACGACCACTGTAAAAATTATAATAATAAATACTGTATAAACCATAAACCGACTTGTAAAAATTTAGTATCCGTAAGTGTAAAGACATATATAGTTCAAAAATCAATAATTTGATTTTCAGAGATATTTATTAAACAGTTTTAATATTAAATTTATAGTATTACAGTACACATTAACTGAGTGTGGAAGTATAGAAGTATTGGCTTGTTAAATATTTTTAAAAATCTTTCATTTAATTAAAATAATATATTTGTATAGAAAAAAAAAATTCACGCATTTTTTTAAAGTTTTACTTAATATAGACTGATGAAATATATTAGTATTGTTTCCAAAATTCACCTCTTTGAATTTGTGATTTGTTAGAATAATAAAATATATATTAAAAGACGACTTTCAAGTAGTAATATATGCATTTTTCTTGTATTGCGTTAACACAATAGCTGGAAAAGAAAAACGAACAGTTATAAACATTTTTAAGTATATTCAACTACAATTACTGAAAATATATAATAAAATCGAAGAAACTCACAATTTTACATCATAAAGTTCTTATTACTTGAATAAAGAAAATTTCAGCTTTGGTTCTTTGATGCGGCATACTCAATAGAAAAAGAAAGGAAGGGAACTGTAGAGAGGGGGAATGAGTGAAAGAAAACTATCTTTTTGAACTAAAAATTATTGTTTTTATAATTATCTAAGAGTAAATAAAATCATTACAATAATACTTAACTTATAAAAAATTTCTCTTTATTGAATTCTTGTGATTTTTTTATCGATGCATTGTTTCTAAACAGTTATGCCAAAATACAATACTTTAAAGTACAATAAATACCATATTTCAAACAAGAGAACATTACTTATAACGAGTCTGCTCATGAATTCAGTTTCAAATTACAATATAGACTAACTTATGCATATTAGCAATGCATTGTGATTGAGAATGTATAAAAGAAATTAAGCGATTTTTTCCTTTCCCAAACCTACTTTTGTTTCAAAAAGAAGAATACTACTATTCTTAAGTAAAAAAGAAACAATTCCAAATATTTTCAACGTTTCAAGAAAAGTCACCTAGAATATACACCTAGCTGAAGTATTTAGAGCTTTCATTTTTTAGTTCATAATGACTGAGTGCAATCACACATGAGTTGCTTCTTGCATTCCCCTCATTTCAGTCACGCATTATTCGAGCAGTTCTCGGTTGGTTTATTAACTCGAATTAAATTTAATTGTAGTTATAAATCAAATATAATGTTACTTGCTTTTAACGATAGAAAATCACGTTAATTAATACAAAAAATGAGGTATTGAAACAATCTTACCATTAAGAAGAATGCTATAAATGTAGAATAAAATATGCTAATATATTTATCCTTGTACACAATGAATTTTGCTTCTCATTCGGGGCGTGAAATTTTCAGACATTAGATATGAATGTAATTGTTGAGAATGAAAAGATTTCCTCTTGTTGTAATTTCCCGTACAACTTTCCCAACACATACTTTTCGAAGATATCGACTGTAACTGAAAAAGGTTCATTAGAAGTCTATTGCACTTCTTACTAGTATGTCTGTAAGGTATGTGCAAGAACGATCCTAGGGTGTCGGCCGCCCGCGTGCAAAGACTTAATGTGCCGCCCTTCTAAGGATTTTCCCTATTTTTACTAATACTTAACATTGGCGTTATTAATTCATTTACCTGTATGAAAAGTAAAACAGTGATAAGAATACAAACAGACACAAAAATAACTTCTTCCTCTACTTTGTTTTTATTGTAAGGCTATTATTTAATCGAAAACTTTTAATTTCTCCAAATGCATATTGAATTTAAACACTCCTATGTCTTAGGTTATATTAGCCATGTTAGATATTTTCGTAAAGAAACTTTCGCAAAAGTCATTTTGAGCCTACTTTGATAAGCAACGATCCACAGTGCGCCGCCAGTGCCACTGACAGACAAAAACCTTTTCTATTGCGGTATGGCCGACTCTGCCACGAATTTATTATCAAATGAAGGATTGGTGTAAAGAGTAGACATTAATGGATAAAGGACCAACACACTGTGCACTAACATTCTATTTTTTAAACTATGCTGTGCTATGGGGAACTTATTTCAATTCTTCAAAAACTATTTAAAATTCTGCATATTTATTCGACTTATTACAAGTATTATTTTGAGAAATTCTCAAAAATTTGTGCTTGATTGATAGAACTAAATGCGGCCGCCTCATGTTTGGGCCACCCGTGTGTGGTGCACGTGCTGCACGCGCTGCACACTAGCAAGGATCGGCCCTGGGTATGTGGTCAAATAGGTTAAGTCACACTGAAGCTACACAGAGAATTATTGGCAATATACTTCGTGTTTGACTTGATTAATACAAGGGAACCAACTAATCAAGAGCTTAAAGATATTTAGCCGGTCCCCCGAGAAGAAGGATTTCTTTCTTATGTAACAGGGGTGGCCAGCTAGTCGATAACGAAGGTAATTTTTTGATCAGACATTGAGTGGACAACATCAATGGTCTTAAAACTGTGTCCAAAGGCTCCACAAGTCACAATTTAAAATCGAAAAGAAAATTATAAAGATGTATGCAAAATGGATTCACATTCTCTATGAAGTTTGTATAACCGCAAGTATCTTAAATTCATCCCAATCATTAAAACTGAAAACTTTGATATAAAACTTCATTTTGCAATACTTTTTAGACCTATGTTATAAACTAATAAAATAGTATTAAAACTGGTTTTTCTTTACATGTATTACCTACTAGTGAATATTCTATTGTTTACCATCCGGATTCCACGAAATTAATTTATACTCATAAGTATAATGTTTTGCAAAACTAAACAGTTTTTTAATGGAAAATGCACTTTCTTTCATTTGAGGAAAAAAAACACCTTTTAATGAAGGAGAGGGAATAGAGCTTATCGACATATCAACAGATCCAGCGTTAAAATTTAAATTTGAGATTAATTAAGAACAGCTCCTAAATTTTAGGTTGCAAATGCAAGCAAAATACACAGGATTTCTCCCACAGCTATAAGCATTTTAATACCATTCAGAGCAATGTATTTAGTATTTGAAAAATATTTCTGTCTCTCTCATCGTGTGAGTGGCTACAAAAACAAAATATACAAACAAATTAAACATAGAATACGAAATGCGCCTGCAGATAATTTCAATAGACCTAGACTTCGACTGTTTGTGTAAAAAAATGCAAGCATATATCCCAGTTACTAAATATAAGGCATAGATAGGTGACACTTGGGTCACAAATTAATATTATTGAGTAAACTACATTAAGAATCACATTAAATTTTTTTAATAACAAATACAATATTTTCATTAATTGTCTTTACATAAAGTATCTATAACATGTTTTGATTTACTTTAAATATCATTTTAAGATATATATTCTTTTAAGTGAATGTGGAATGGGGTTCCCTCAAAACACCCTATTGTTCGAAGAGTTCCTGTGAGTCGAAAAAGTTTGAAGACCGTTGGACTACACGATAAAAAAGCACCTTTTTGCAACATCTATGACAGTGGTAGATAAACTTTTGGAAAGAAGAGCCAAATTGTGTAAGGAAAACAAGATAACTAAGGTACCAAAGAGCCTTTTATACAAAGAGCCACATACGCGTGCGTTAGAGAGGAAGGGGAGCCTCCGATATAGCAATCGCAATCAAGACTAATGCACTCCGATTATCATTTTCTTTTGAAATCATTTAAATAAAGTTTTAAATAAAGTGTAACATTCTCTATTCCTTCCCAAACTAAGAAATTTCGAAGATATTTTTATTTCTGTGGCTCAACGCAAAAAACAATCCATGTCAAAATATAATGTTGAAATTAAGATTCCAAGCGGCTAGAAAAAATGTTCCTACGAATAATACTTATAAAACTTCATTCAGAAATTTCCTGTTTACACTTCTAATTAAAATATTTTTTAATAGTTCCTGCATATAAAAGTGGTTTCAACTCTCTTTTTATCAATCCTTAACGATATTTAAAAATACGGAAGGTGTTTTTGTCACTTCTGTTGGGGGTTTATATATATATCTGCTCATATTCACGATCGTACCCTAACTCATGTATGTAAATAAACAAACAGGAAATCAGTTGCAGAAGTGTCTTTCCATGGCAGCCTTTCTACCAATAAATTAGACTTACTGCTTTAGAACAAACTTTAATATATTTTCAGTAATTCTCAATACACTTTGCCAATGAAGAACAATTTAATAGATAAATCTTAAGCCAGTCAAGTATTTAACTTAAGGCGGAAACAAGATATATTTTAATAGATAATTTTAAAGAGGAAAGAGAAAAGAAAAATCAGTACTTAGTAGATATAGTTATTTTTTTAATAATTCATTTAATTAGAAGTCTGAAGAACCCTCAACCGTCTATACCAGGGATGGCGAACCAGTGGCACGCGTGCTATCAATGGCACGTGACACAGTATTTTGAGCACGCCAGCAATCAAAATGATTTGCATTTTATTTCAAAATAACAAGGTTCACTGTGAAATATTATGAACAAACGCGGCCAGGAGCACACTCGTTTGTTATTGTCCTGTCTTTACTACGTTGTGGATTACAGTTGTTTGTGATGCAAAATTTGTCTTCACAAATACGGCATTATTAGTAAAGGCGATGCGGTGTGCGTTTTAAGTTCTGGAACAGTGGTATACAGAACATCATCTGTAAAACGGCATTTTGAAACAAATCACATATCCTCTTGTCAAAAAAGTTGAACCACAGCAAAAGAATTATTTAGAAACCATTTGGCAGATGGCTCCAATTCAGCATGCATTCTACTAAAAGCAACATGTTACAATTTTAAAAGTTATTTATCATCCAATCTGCAACAACAGAAGTCACACTAATGTTGCTTTAATTTGAATTATACGTATAACTATAACATTTACAATTGTACAGTGCACAAAAGGTATTTCTTTCGTAATAAATAACGAGTTTTGAGTTGTTAGTATTTAGTTTTATTATTTTCCATTAATCACATGTCAAAATTATTTGAGGGAACGTCTATACCTCATTAAACACTTCTTTAGAAAAAAATGGCACACTCATCCATAAAGGTTCGCCATCCCTGGTGTAGCGTATTGGATACGAAACTCACAGTCAGGCTAGAGATATAAATATACACAATTTATTTACAAGCACATCTCAGAAAACCATCTTATATATCCAGACCACGTTTACCTTCTGCTTTAGCCCGGAACGTAAAAACTAGTCTTCTACTTATTCCTCTCTAGAGAGTTATTTTCGGAACGTTAGGTAAGCATTTTGAGCAGTCCTTCTCCCCACAATTTGCAGTGCACCATCCCTCCAGATTAAGACATCATGTCATAAACATAATCGTTACACTGGTCTATACAAAAGCCACATGCGGCTCGTGAACCGCGGTATGCCTACCCCAGGCGTATGATAACAAATCGTTCGATTTAATTAGGGAAAAGGTGATCTATCATATATAAAAGTTGGCCCCTCTTGTTATACTCCACAGTCAAATAAGTACGACACTTGAGCTATCTCATAGTCTATAATTCAACATCATTACGCATTAGAATTTTGAGGTTCAATAAGATTTTGTTTTCAATAACTTTATTATATTCAGTTTCGAACCCGTAATCCCCAAGTTATTTAATTTTGATATCAAAAATTTACAACACTTTATAGCAGGTGGAAGCCCAGTGGCTGAGTGGTAGTGTATTATGCTTCCACACCACAGGTCCGGGGTTCAAATCCCGGCTGGGCAAGGTCGACTCAGCCTTTCATTCCTTCAGTGGGTCGATAAAAGAGTACCAAGCTTGCATGGGAACTGAACACTGGGGGTTTTGAGTCAAGTTGATCACTTGCCGAAACATCTGCCCATGCACCCCAGCGCCTAAGGTCACGAAAGCTGCGATAGGCACAGTAGGCCTTGGCCCTCTTGGGCTGTGGCGCCACTGAGTTCAGTTCAGTATAGCAGATAAAATGAAAGAAATAATTATTATAAAGATGAACAAAGTGTTAAAATAGTTTCATAATTTAAAGAACTATGTTTTTCTAAATATCTGATTTAACAAAATATAGTAATCTAAAAGATTTTAATATGATTAAAAACTTTTAGGTAACATAAATAGAGGTTTTAATAAAATAATAAATAAAATGTAATATATAAAATTAGTTTTTTTTTAAATAATGTGATTATTTTACTATAATATGGTCAACATCAAAAAATGTCGATGAACATAAAGTATAAAAAATAAAATTTCCTCGAATAAAAATCTTAGGATATTTTTATTTTTCCTTTCATTTGGTATGTGTTAATTGATGTTCCTTTTTTGTTTACACTATGTTCACACACACACACAAATGTACGAATATTTACGATTCTTCATAGCTAACAAATGAATTAATTTAAAATTAGATGACAGATTAAGACCTACACTCCAGATCAGTGATTCTCAAGCACTGCCCGCGGCACATTTGTGTGCCACCAAATTTTAAAAATTATTAATTATACTCTGTAAAAAAATAAAATCCGGAACCGAATCATTTGTCTGTTTTATAGAAAGAAAATAAGGTTATCCGTGGTATATTTAACTTATCTTTTAGTGGATGGAGGGATATAAAACGTATTAATTGGATTCGTAATCCATTTGTGTACGGTTTATACTTCTAAATAAATTAACTTTGAATAAAGAGGAAAAACTAATTTCGAACTATAATAATCGAGATTTGATTTCAAAACATTCGAAAGAGTCAATTAATTCATTTTGGATTAAAATTAGTGGTGATTTTCTCATAATAACTCCCAAAAGCTTTAAAAAATATTTTTACAATTTTATACATCATATTTGCGTGAACTCGAATTTTCAGCATTAACAAATATAAAAATGAAGAAAAAGATCGCGACTTTTAAATACAGATGACGAAATGAGAGTGGCATTATCATTTTTACGACCAAAAATAAAAGAAATGATCAAAAATCATCAAGATCAAGTTTCATATTAACTATATTCTTATAATTTATTTGTAATTAAGAACTCAATAAATATTTTGCTGTCTTTGTGTTGTACTTATTATTTTATTTAGCATTAAAAATTATTATCATAAACTATTTTACATTGTGTATTACACAGTAAGTAAAAAATTCTTTTAAACTTATTTTATTTTTAATTTGCTGTGCCAAATTTTAAATTAGTTAAAAGTGTACCATGAAAAAAAAAAAGAAGGTTGAGAATCACTGCTCTAGATGCGTTGTTCGTCAATAATTATTTTGAAAGCGTTATTGAGAGAGAAAATTTAACAAAAAAAAATGACCGTTTCATATTAGTAGTGAATGAGGCTTGGAAGTCTCTCGTTTCTACATATAAAAGACTTAATAGGAACTGCAATTTAAGTATTGTATAGTATCATGCTCTTTTTTCCCCTTCGGATCTTCAAAGAGTATTTACTTCGTTAAAGTGAAAAATGTTTATTTTGTTTTCATTTTGTATTCTTTCCTTGACCTTCTCTCATATCTTTAAAAAGGTCTTAAATGTGAGCATCCTGTATTGCATAGAATATTAACATGACACTACTACTGTATGATTTAATGAGTTCAGTCAGCTGATATCTATCACTTCCCATTTGGCCAGCTGTTCTAACTCTTTGAACTTCGCCTTAATTCCTTGACATGTTTTAAACAAGTTTCTTTTTAAAAATTATATAACTTTTTTTTCTCATAGTTAAAAATCTCCTCGTTTAAAATCTCGGAGACATTTTATTTTTATTTATTTATTTATTTATTTTTTTCTTTTTAAAAAAATCACCCTCCCCTGTGATTTTCAATTCTTTTAAAAAGGGAAAAAGATTTTCCCCTTTTATTTCCCAGGATATTATTAAAATATTCCCATCTTGAGTATAAATAGGTAGTGTGGATATGTTATATTGTGTTTAAACAGTTTTTGAATTATTGCTCAAACAGAAAAACAACAATTGAGAACTATGTTTATAATTAATTTTATTTTTCCCCTATCATCCCCTACCGAAAAACACGTCTACTAACGTATGGTTATATTACATTCTTTCAAATGAATATAAACGTCGCTCTATTCAGCTACTAGAGGGCTTTTGGGGACGGCCCTTAAAATTTTTGAACCATGGTAAAGGGTGACGAGAACAAACACAAAAACTGACCCCCCCCCTCCCCCAAAATTTCCCCCAACACCACCCAAAAAGGGGACGTTTTAAGCCTCGACATATTTAACGTGTATCGGCCCCCTCTTCACGGCGTGTCTTCAGCGGCACTAGGCTCTAACTCATGACACACCTACCACAAGTCCGTTACCTTGACTACTAGGCTACCACGGCCGCAACAATTTTTCAAGATCATCAACAAACAAAAATGTAAAATCTTATTTCACATTGATGTGGAAAAATGTTGTGATTTTATTACAAAAAGAATTATTACATGTAATTCTTTTTGTAATAAATGGAGAAAAATGGAGAATATTAGGGCTCCCCTACAAAGTCAGGTTTTGGGCCTCAAGCCGAATCTTACAAAGGATTGCAAAACCATAACATTAGCTTTGGGCCCTCCCAGAATCCTGGTGCCTTTCGTGATGTGGAAGTTGCGAATGTGTACGTTACGCCCCTGATGTAAGGAACTTAATTTTCATCATAGAGATTACGTCTCGGCGTTTTCTCATCTACGTTTTTAGAATGCAATCCCCCCTCCTCCATATGAGAGGTCTGTGTATGCTACTATAAACACTTATCATAAAACAGAAGTATTAGTGTGAGGGAAATATATATATATTAACTTTCTTGGGGCTTCGTATGCAGAAGTGCCTTTTGATGCATTAATGAGCGAAATTTAAAAACTGTGTAACGAACTCTAGACTCGTTCTGAAACTCTAGGTGGAAACGCGGACTGATCCGAGGTACTGCGCTTAAGCGACTGCCACGCCAGATAAGTCGGTGATCACCTCTTGACGAGAGATGTCGTTTGAGCTCCACGTGCGAGCGTAGTGTGGATTTTTGGAGTCGGTGATTACCTCTCGACGAGAGCGGTTGCTTAGCTCCGTCAAGGAAGAGGGGAAATTTGGTTTCCCGGGGTGATTGTTTAAAAAAGAGAAATACGGAAAAATTTACCAGTGAGCTTTAAAAAGAAAATTTTTGGAGATTGTTCTCGAAAAAAGAAATCTGTGAGCTCTACCGGAAAGCTTTGGGAAAAGGGCCCCTTTGGAGGCAAAATTTTGGGAGGGTACCGGGTCAATTTTTTTCTTTATTTTCTACAAATGTCAAAAAACCCGGAAACTTGTTTTTTACTTAGAATTTTAACAAATTGTATGTAATTTTTATTTTTGTGTGATCGGGACCCAATAAATCATAAAAAAGATCAATCCTTTCTTTAAATTTGGGGACAAAGGCTAGGACAAGTGGACAAAAAAAAGAAAAGCCTGAAAAAAAAGTGAAAAGGTTTTTTTTGATCATACTGTCATTATAACATTTCTTATTTATTTACATAATTGATTGATGTCCGCAAACATAAATGTTTTCCCGGGGTTTAATGAGAAAAAAAAAATTCGGGAAAAAACCGGGCGGGGTGGCCCCGAGGCCCCCTTTTTGAAAATTTTGTTGCCCCGGGATTAATAACAACTTTACAAAATACGATTATTCTGTTAAATATTTATGTTTTTAGTATAGTGTTTTATGACAAATATATCCCATAACTGTTTCTATCTTATTACGTTTGTTTCCCTGTTTTAAAATATTTAAGGGAAAAACAGATTGTGCATTGCAACGACACCCCATAGCATCACGCTTGATTCCTGTAAATTTTTCTTGCCGCTTATTGTTAGAGCTAGGCATATTTGATCATTGTATTATTACTATTAAATTATCCATGTGTTTGTATACATGGAAAATAATAAAAACAATAATAATAATAATCCATTCCGTTTTAAATTTTTACTCCAATAAATGTTTGTAATAGGCCCAAATCTACTATAAAGATATATATTTTTATGTGCAGTTTGAGGAATTATAAGGGTTTTTTCCAAGTGGGGCAATGTCATTTGGGTTTTCCCGCCCCTGCTCTAAAACAAAAAAAGTTTTTTTAAATTTTTTTTTTTCCCTTTTTTTTTGGGAAATAAAAAATTAAATTTTCTGAGAGAAAATATTCAATTTTTTTTTTTTTCCCCTTAAAAATTTTTCTTCGGTTGCCCCGGAATATTAGGGGAATCCCCCAAAGTAAAATTTTATATCAAAAGTTGAGCAAATAAAATATAAAAATTTAAAAAAAATTACTATATTTTGAACAATGTTTTCCCTTAAAACAAAAGGCATGGGACGTTTGATTTTAATTATTAATTTAATTTTTTGTTCTAGAATAAAAAGAAACTGCCCAGAAAATTTTAAATTTGGATTTTTTAAAAATTTAGGCTATTTTTTTTTAAATATTAAATTTAGTTATTTTTTTTTTGAATTGAATATGAAATGGCTGATCAAAAATTATCCCCCGCATCTCTTTTTTTTCTTTTTTTTTTTCTCTTGAAACCTTTTCCTAAAATTTCCAAAAAGCCAGATTTTTATTTTTTATTTTTTTAAAAACCCATATTCCCCCTAAAGTTGGAAATAAAAATTTAAAAAAGGGTAAAATAAAACTAAATTTGGAATCTTTAAAAAAGGGAAAAAGAGGGACATTTGATTTGGAGAATCCCTATCTTAAAATTACATATCTGCTGAGTTGAAATAAGTTTAATTCGTACTCATTTCATAATTCGACATGGCAGCATTTGGTTGAATTTAGTCTCGAAATTGCTCTACTGTCATTAATATTGAATGTTGAATTATACTCTGTAAAATTGCTTTTCAAAAAAATCCATCAAAACATTTTTTCTTTTTTGTCATCCAAAAAAGCTTTCCCTGTTTTGACATCATGGGTTTTTAAATATAATAAAAAAAGAACGGGCGCAAATTTTAAAAATCTCACTAATCAATTATAATTGTTAACCCCTTCCAGGCTCATTTTATTTCTGGATTATGGATAAAAAAAATCAATTCTCTTATGCATATTTTCAAACATACGAAATTTTTTTACACATGATATCACCATTCGCATACGAAATTTCCTAAAAATTAATGTAAGAAACCTTATTTAAATAAATGTGTAATTTACCTGTATGGCAGAAATCATTAGACTTTGGAATCAATTCACACTATAATTATAAATATAAAGCTGAGAATACTTAGCTTTTATCTTGAATTTCAAATTTTTTTTTTACATCTTTTGCATTTACATAAATGATTACGAAATTATTAATCCCAAAATTGGGTCGTGTATGATAAATTCCAAAAATCGGTAACTTCCATAACCCCAAAATCCAAAACTCTTGGGCAAAGAATCTTTTTCCCTTCCCCTTTTTTTCCCTTTTTCCCCTTTTCTGTCTCCCCTTTGGGCAACAAAAAAATACACTTTATATTGGATTAGTTTTCTTCTCAGTTGGGGGAATGTAGTCAACGAAGTGTCTCTCAGACAAGTGTGAAGGGGGCTGCTCAGCAGAAGGACATCCTCTTTTTGCAGAAAATTTACCCCGAGATTTCTTTTTTAAATTTTTCGAAACCATAAAAAAAATAATTTGGGCGAATTCGGGGGAAAATCGGTTTCACAGGAAATTTTTACCCCGGGGCCGAGCTCATCCCGGGGTGGCCAGGATGGGAATTTGCCCCCGGGCCGGAAAAACAAAATTGGGAAAAAAACCGGGGGAAAAGGGTTAAAAAAACCCTTTCCCCCCCTATACATTTCTCCCCCAAAAAATTATACATGGACATCCAAAATAAAATTTCACCCCCCAATTTTTGGAAAAAAATTTTTTATTTACGAATATGGGGATGCCTTATATAGAAAAGTATATTTTTCTAATTGCTCTCACACATAATTATTTTTTTAAAAATTTTTTGGGGGGCGGGTTTTAAATATTTCTGTTTGCAAAAAATTTTAAAAAAGTAAATTTTATTTCATAGTATCCTTTATAAGTATGGATATTTATCATTTATGTGATAAAAGACAAGTTAAAAAGAAAAAGAAAGAAAGGAAAACAATAAAAAAATAAAAAATTCATCGAAAACGGTGTGTTTTCCCAAATCTTTAAAATCATTATAGTTAGATTTATGATATTGTAAGGTTAGTCACTTAAAAAAAGTGTATTTCCCGGGAAATTTCCTTTTATAAATAAGTTATTATTACAGAAAAAAAAAGAAATTTTCAAACTGTTAAATCAATCTGCTTAAACATTTATCACATGGAGAAATGATTAGTAGCAATAATGTAGGTCAAAGTGTTTAATAGCAATTTTCCGCGATGCCCTATATCTTTGTAATTAATTCCCATCCTTCTGCTGATTAACAGGAAGTGAAATGGCTCTTTCCTACTCCCCGTAACAGAGGTCATCCTCTTAAAATTACCTTGTGAAACCCCATATAATTTGTTCATTCGCCTTCAGACGTGAAGAAATAAACAAATATGCACAAATCACAATCGTCCCTCGCCAATTTTATTAAAAACAAATTTTTAAACAGGGAAAAATTTCATTTAAAAACCTTTTATGATTTTAAAAATAAAAATCACAAGAAAGGAGGGTTTTTTATTAATTAAATTTTCAAATATGTACAGTTAATAGAGAATTATATATACACTTAATTACAGAAAATTTCAGTTCATTCTTTTCCGGATTTATGATTTTTTTTAAAAATTCAATGGGAAAAAAAAATCAAAATTGAAGTATAAAGAAGTATTACTTTGTCAGTTAGTTAAAATAATCTTGGAATTCAGTCATAAAAAATGAATTTAGTTGAGTTACACTAAAAATTTTGGCCGATTGCCCAAAGACCCCAAAGGGCTCCCAAACCCACGACTCGACAGAAACAATGCCGATCACCAGTACGCGACCATAATTAACCGGCTACAGCAGTCACAAGAATCCACCTGAAGACCCAGATAGCCTTAAATTTCCTTCTAACGAAGTATAGTGTTTCTACAATAGTCCAATCCCCCCTCTTATTCTTGTATTATTTGAAGACCAAAATCTGTATCTGAATTTTTAGCTTCTTGCTCAAAATCTCGGTATTAACTCATTTAATATTTTCTTCGATGTATTTCGAGACATAAAAATATTTTTTCAGGAAAATGGTATTAGTTGCATGAAAAACCACAAAAAATAAAAAAAATTTTTAATGTTATTAGAAGGGATATTTGTTAAAAAATAAAAATCGGTGCATTTGTACCGTCATCACATTACCGTTACATAGTTTTATGTGATACTGACAGACAACATCATTTTGAGGAGATAAATGTAGGAAGTACAAAATAGGTGATCAAACAGGGACATAAGGAAAGAAAAATCTTAAGACTAGTATTTATGGATCCATCTGAACAAATAATTTGATCTGTATGTAGTTTTCAGTCGTAAAAAATAAAAATCTTAATCGTATGAAAGCATAGAGCACAAAAAACAAAAACTATTATTTTTAAAATTTTAAGAAAGCTTTTTAAAGACTTTTTACTACCCATTTTGACTGTTTTACCGTTATTTATTTGGGGCTTTGTATTGTTTTTAACGTTAAATGCAAAAAAGAAAATTTTAAATAAAAATTTTTTCCCCGCTCATGTCTGGAAAGAAATATAAAGAAAAAAAAATTTGCTTTTCAAAAAACTGAAAAAAAAGAATTTATTGCCAAAATTAAAAAAAAATTTCCGTTTTAGGGATGATTTTTGGGTGTGACAAAAAAAATGAGACTTTGGGCCAATAAATCCACCTTTCAGAATCAGTTCTCCGTGACAGTATCACCTTCAAAATAGTTCCTTCAGTATTCACACACATCTGCATTTGGTTTCTGCCATTTTCTGGGTAAAAATTTTGGAACGGGTCTTTGGAAGTACCTTTAGGAGATTTCCTTTTTTTCCTGAACCTCTTCAACTGATGTAAAATGCGTTCCCTTTCAGCAAGATTTAACTGCAGGAAATAAAAACAGTCCCCTGGGGCCAAATCAGGTGAATAAGCAGGATGTCCCATCATGGGTTTGGGGTTTTTCTGGTCAAAAACTTCTTGGCAGATAGGGTCTTGTGAGCGGCCCCATTGTCTTGGGCAACGGGGCCCTTCATCACCCCAACCCCGGCCTTTTTTTCCCTAATTTTTTTACGGTTTTTTTTTAAAACTTCATTGTAGTAGTGTTGCTTAACAGTCTGAACCCCTGATTTTGGGTAAAAACCACTGGCGTAACTAAATTCAAGGGCCCCTGTATCAAAAAATTTCCCTTTGGGGGCCCTTTGGGTTTTGGGGCCCCCTTAAACCAATTCTTTTACACTTCACATTTTGGGGCTCCCGTAGCTTGGGGCACCGTATCAAACCCCCCAAGGGTGGGTGGTTGCTACGCCCTGTAAACGCCCTCAGTCATAATACACAAGAAAAAATTTTTCACAGCCATATTTTTTAAAATTTAAATAGTATTTAATAAACTTCATTAAATAGGGGAAACCGGGGGACAGTCCCCTTTTTACTGAGGTCAATCCTTATTCCCGGCACTTCCCACAATCCTTTTCTTTTCCGGGGCCCCTTCCGGGTTTTCCCCGGGGTTTTCTGTTTCCATTCTGGCTCTATTTCCAAACCTCTTCCTCTCCGTTCGTTCCCAAATCTTTTTCCAGTCTCCCCTTTTCTCCGTCCCCCCCCTTTTTCCCCCGAATTACCCCTTTTAAAAAACCCCGGGGGGGGTCCACCCACGCCCCCCGTTTTTCCTTGGCAGGTCAAAAAAAAAAAGGTCTGCCCTCGTCTTCCCATTGGCAGGTCAAAAAAAGGGCCGCCCTCGTCCCCGGGGCCCCCCCTCGTCTCCCACCCACGCCCCGGGAAAAAACAAACACATTCCTCGTCCGTCTGAACAAGGGCGCCATAATTCTCATCTATTCATCTCACACCTGGGCCTCCGGGCCCCCCCTCTATGCCCCACGTGCATACAGGCCTCCCCCTTTTTCAAAAACCCCCTCACACAGGAATGCCCATTGTCACCGGCACTCCCAGCCATTTAAATTCCAGACCAGATGTCCGCCTTGCCGAGGCCAGACAACAAACTGCCCCCATGGCCACCTGCCTTGTCACCCAACAGCTTTTTGGGGGATGAATAGATATAGTGACTTCAGAAAATAGATAGGGGGGGGTTCCCCCCCAATCAAAACGTCACACCCCTCAAAAAAATCCCAATAAAAGGGTAAAAAACGTTATGGTCTCTTTGGCCGAGGAAATATTTGTACAAATAAATATTATTATTATACATAGGATGAATTTTCATCATTTAATATGGGAAATGTAAAAAAAATTAGAAATTTTAAAAAAAACTTATTTGAGCCGGTGATTACACAGTACAGGAATGAAGCACCTCGCAAACAGAGGCTTTTAAAAGGCAAATATTCATGTTTACAAAAAAAAGGAAAGAAAAAGACTTAAAAAAAGGGGAAGGGGGATGATGAGATTAAAAAAAAATGTAGATCATTTGGAGTATGAGGAGGAATGTTTTAATAAAAAAGTAACTATACATAAAAGTTCATTTATCTCAAAATGTAAATTTTTGATTTTAGATGTACCTTTTCTGGAAAAATAATATTCACAGGTATGTAACTTTTTTATGACATATTTATAAGGATGGTCAATATATACTGAAATGAGCTTTTTGTAAAAAACTCAAAAATTTATTATTTACAAATTTTTTTTATATGAAAAATGGGTCAAATTCCCCTAGATTAGATAAAATATTTTATAAGTTATGGAAAAATTCAAAATTAGCTAAAAGCTTATTTCAGTATAATGAAAAAAGGTTTATTTTTAATAATTTTAAAAATTTTAAACATACATATAACGGTTTTTTGAAAAAAAGGTACATCGAAAACAGTCAATTTGAATTGTACCCCGGTATAGGGTTTCCCCGGACCCCCCTTTAAAAAAGTAAATTTTGGGAGGAATTTGCCTAGTGGTTTTCTTTTCTAGAATCTTAATGTGGGGGTTTTTTAAAGTTTTTTCTCCTAAATTTTTCCCAAAAAAATTTATTTATTTTAAAAAAAGGAATTCGTTTTTTTTAAAATATAGATTAAATTTAAGAAGCAAATAAAGGGTCCATAAAATTTTAAAAAGGGTCCAATTTTTGAAGGAAAAAAAAAGATGAAAAAAATTGTGTCCCACTAAATGTTTTTTCAAATTTTTTAATTTGGGGTTTTCGTCATTTTTTAAATTCCATTATCGATTTTAAAAGGTTTTGATAACCCCATTTTTTTAAATTTCCAAATACTGTAGACATTGGTAGCTTAGAATAATACTTTTTTTGGGATTTAAATTTAAAAAGGAAATGCTTATTTATTGGATCATTTCATTATGTGGTTTTTTTTTAAATATTGAAAATTATTTTCGTAGTATTTATTCACTTTTAAAAAAATCTTCTAAATATATTGTTTGGATTATTTGTGGAATTTTTTTTAAAATCTATGGCGGGTTTTAGAAAATATATTTCAGGGTTAACCCAAAATTTCCCAAATTTTTTTTTTTTGGGGGTAATCGTTTGTATTCTCTAAAATCTCTGGAAGAATATTATTATTTAGTTTGATATATATTGAAATTAAATATAAATTATAAAAATTCTTTGTTACGTCAAATTTTAGGTAATTTTAAAGCTCATTTTGAGTGTTTCTTCAATTCTGAGTATTTTATAAGTCATTCTTATTAATGTAAATCATTACTCAATAGTAAGCCAGTAAAATTCACAATGTTGCCTTTGAATTTGAGAAGTAGTTAACGGTTCAAAATTCATGCATGCAAAAAAAGTATCTCGGTAGCTGATTACTGATGATCGCAAGTTCGTGGCTGACGTTTTTTCTGTGTTGCGGGTTCGAGTCCTTGTGCTACTGAAACCCATCTTTTGGAGCAGTTGTTCTTAAATCTTGATCCGTGGACCCCTGGGGGTTCACAGCGCCTTCCTAGGGGATTCGTGGAGTCTTCCAATGTATTGTTGAGATCTCCCTCTTTTACAGAATCTGAAAGGCCTCGTGGAAAAATTGAAAGAATATGCCATACTAGACTAGATCACTAAATTAGCCCCAATAAAAAAAACTCTATTAGAACTTGTATTTTGATCAAGAATATTAAGTCGGAGAGAAATGTTCTCAGGGATCCGCGATGTTAACTAATACATAAAGTGGGGCCGTGGCGATCGAAAGTTTAAAAAAAAGGTGTAAAGGAGCCAACGCATATTAAATCTATGGAGGTTCAATGTCCTCATATTGACGGAGCCTGGGTCTAGCTTAGGTATCTTCCCGGTCACCTGACAGTGGTTCAAAGTCGAGGTCCATTGTCATTAGCTCTTGTGTAATTTTAAAGTGTAACGTTAATAATTAACCAATAAATGATGCATACAAAGGAGAAACAACTTGCATAGATTGTAATTTAAATGCTAATCTAAGCCAATAATAAAAGGCTCACACAAAATATTAATGCATTCTTAAAAGTTTTAGTATTGTATTAACTATTGTCACTGTTTGATTATCTAAAAACTTAGAAATTGTAAATAGACATGAACTGATCGTTCATTTCTGATATATAACCACATTATATACAAATTCCTTACAAATTTCAAATTAGTTCATGGGTCTTCTCTGTCTGGTAATCAATGGATCTCGATGATGTACTACTGGGGGAACTATAACCTCATAGAACTAATAGATATTAGAACTATATTTTTGGAGAACAGCAGCAGTCAACTATTGGGTCTTGTATTTTTAACTCAGTTTCGCCCAAAACTTTTATATGGAACAATAGGATATCTGAAATTTGATTACACATTCTCCTCCCTGTATTGAAGTGGAAATTTGATTTCCAATTCAGTTTTTATCCTTGTCTGACTATAACTCGAAGATGCCAATAACTAAGGTGACCAATTGTCCTCCTTTAGGGAGGACAGTCCTTTTATAGGTTCTGTCCTTCCTCGAAAAGTGTCCTCCTTTTCAATATTTTAAAACTGATCTGTTAATCTCTGTATTCAGAGATGAACCAAACATGTTCCCAAAATCTCGAAGAATGGTCTGAAACAAATATCACAGGAAATAACAGTTTTTAATGGTATTTTTTGACTTGGTCCCAAGTAAAGTGGGCAGATATAGAAAACTGCGTTGAGTTTTTATCGAAAGAAATGCCTGATATTAAAATCGATGACAATTGTCTGTTTGAAGTAGAAAGAAGACTGAATGTACATTTAAATTCTAATAAATTAGAACAATTGGAAAATCAACATGCTGAGAAATTGGTAAAATGTGGGTGAAATTACTTAAACCATTTCAAAAATGAACACATTCCATATGAAAATGTAATTATTCTTGTTGAATTTACGTTGTGCTGCCCTGGAACTAATACACCATTTGAAAGAGTTTTTTTCAGTTGGTAATGATTTTTATGAAGCGACTAGTGAGAAATCAAAATTTAAAGTTAATATTTTAGCTACAGTGCTTACCGTAAAATTCAGTATGAAGGATATTTTTTGCCCGAATTTTCCGATGTATTAGAAAATGATATATGCTGACAAAAAATCATTCAATGGGAAAAATACTCTTTTAAGATAATAATTAAAAAGAATGTAAGCGTAATTTGCGTATTTTTGTATGAATTAATAGAACGTTTCATATATTTAAGTTGTAATTTTTTCTTGAATTTTTCGTCCTCCTTTCCATTGCAAAAAAACTGGTCACCTTACAATGATCTAAAACGCGGTCTAGTGCGGCGTTAATTCAAAGAAAAGCAGCCAACCAATCAAGATGATTCCCACCATAGTCTACTGAAACCTGTGCTGTTTTCTCTCTCTCTCTTTTTTTACCTACTCTTTCGAATTTACAAAAACTGTGAATTGAAAGAAATTGTAAACTCCTAAAAAACCCTCCAGCGGCCCCACAGGTTGTAGTTTTCTTGCACTTTCAAACGAAACTGAAGTTGGAGACAGTAGACATAACAAATTACCGATTCCGGAGCCTTAAAAGATTCCTAAAAGATGTTTTCTTAAATTCTTAAAAGATGTTTTTTTTATTAAAAATATAAAATATGTACAGATTAAGTTAAAAAAAATAACATGAAACTAAAACGACTACATGCGTATAACATACAATACATTGAACTTTACATTAATAAATGTATAATACATTATAAAAATCTATTTCATTGATTTTTTGAAGATAGTAAACATGCGACCCCCAACCTATAATAAAATAGACCATGTGGCACACTTAACACGCTGGCAAATGAAGCTAAATTTTTCTTCGGTGGGATTTTGTCAACTGTGTAAATTGTTACAGTTAATATGACCACGAATTGCGTATTTATTAGAAACCAACATGTCAAAAAATAAAAATAGCAAAGCGAATGAAGTAAAAGTTCACTAAGAAATAATTTTCTCTGACAAATATTATTCCACACAGAAGTACACACATTGGTATAGAAAGTAGCAAGGCCCAGTGGTCGAGTAGTAGCGTATCGCGCTTCCACACCACATCTCCGGGTTCTATTCCGGGTCCCGTTTCAGACTGACCACCGGATCGGGACATTTGTTCAAACACCTCAGCGCCCAATTGTCACTTGGGATGGGCACAGTAGACCCTGGCCCTAATGAGCTATTGCACCACTGAGTTTAGTTTATAGAAAGCAGCACATGGTACTGTACTTGCTGGGACAAATCGTAATATATGCATCTGTTTCAACTAATTTTAATGCAAAGTTAACTCTAATATTCAATAATAATCTCAGTCATGAGGTAATTACAATAAATCAGTAACTAACAGTTAGTGTTAATCAAAACAACATCCACAGCTATATTCAAAGGAGATGAACACTTAAAAAATTAACAGAGACCTTTTCGTAGTTCAATTACTGTGCACCAAAAACCAAAAATTGGAGTCAGTCAGTTCTACACTGCTGTAATCAAATCACACAGTTACAAATTCGACAATAACTTGAAAAAAGCTAATGTTTCAACATGATTTTTCAAACAGTATGTGACGCTCGCGTCTTTCTGTTAACATAACTCCTATGTTCTTTGACCCCACGATTAATGGAAAAATTTTTCCCAAACCCCAATACCAAGAAGATAAACAAAGATATTATGCAAATGAGATTTACTATAAAAGGATAGGTGATAATATATAGCGTGGAAGCCCTAGAAAAGGGCAGGCCAGAATATATTGTGGAATTATTCTGATCGATAGCGTGACAAACTTAGTGTGAAATCTTGCGGATCAAGAATTAGCAGCCCGATAGTTTGGAAAGAATAGAAGCCTAAGATAAAGAAGTTGGAATCTTCTATATAAAGTTTATAGATAATATTTTTAGGTAAAGGAACCAGAACTAAAAAAAGGTAATTTTGGGATATAAGAAATTGTGGGTTATTAATGATAATTGAGATAGGGGATCTAGTTGGGATCTGACTTAAATACGGGATTTAATTTGGGCTTGACTCTCATTTAATTAAAATTTCAAATTAAATTTAAGTAATATAAGTTAATCTTAATAAAGTTGTATTAAAATTTTTGTCTCATCTTTTTGATAACCCCACACCTCTACTTCTGAACCGGGAATGGTCATCAAGGATGGCTATGTCCAATCCCCCGAACATATATAATTCGGGGTTGGTAATGTAGGGGGAAAGTAGGTTCTACCTAAAATGTACTTTTCGGGGTCGGAGAACGTTGCGGTTTGAGTGTATAAAAACAACATACAGTTATTTGAAATCCAAGTAACTGTCATGTGTTTTTTAAAAAGTCATCTCGGGGGAAGGGCTCAAGATTGGTATTCGATATTTGGTTCGTTTTTGGGGAAAAAATACCCCACGGGGCAGTCAAACTGAATTGGGAAGGTTTTTCCCGCGGTCAAAAAAAAGAAAGAACCAGTCGGGTTTTATGATCCCAGCGGGGAAGAAATCAGGATGCTATGATTTTGTTTTATAGATTACTAAAAAAAGAGAAGTTTAGAATTGAATGCCCCAAGCAGACTTTGGATCATTTTTTAGTTCGACTCCCACAGGTACAAGACTATGTGGAGGTACGAAACCAAAAAATACAATTTTTTGAAGTCTTGGCTAAATTCGAAAAAATATTCTTGCAAATTCAAAGGGGGTTATCAGAACGAAATATAGAAAGACGGGGTCAAAATGCGAGATGCCTAATTTTGAAGCTAAGGGTAGAAACGGGGAGGAACTCTGAAAAAAGGGTAGACCAAATAACAGAAATGATTTTTTAGAGAATACCCGTAAAAATAATAGGGGGTTTCGAGAGGAATAGGTTTAAATAAAATGATCAAAGATTCAACAACAGGGGTTACTCATTTCGAAATGAGCGAAATGATAATTTTAAAGGGGCCCGGGAAATAGGGGTTCGGGGAAAACAATCGGGCGATAGGACGCAAAGGGGACGATTAAATATTGAAAGGTTAATGATCAACCTCAAGAGGTGTCGAAAAGAGGAAAATTAGACTTTCCCCGAATGTATAGCACCCGTAGAATTTACTTTCCCTTTTTTATTAAATAACACATTTTGAAAGCGTTTAGGGGACACCGGGCAGATAAACCCATTTATATCGGAAGAATTATATAGAAAATTTTTTTTCTATAAGAAAATTTAAAAAAAATCGGACCCCAGGTAATAACAGCACAGGGCGGAAATCCCAAAAAACGGGGGGGAGTGGGGTTGAAAATTGGATCAAAATTGAAAAAAATTTTCACATTTTTAAAGATTTAGTACCATTATTCTAGGTATAGATTTCAAAGTGCGTCAAAAAAGTATTAGATTTTAATAAAAACGTTGAAAACCCAGATTCTCAAAAAATAAGGTGGTTAAACCCAATTAAAGAGGAAAAGTTGAGATAGATTTATCTAAAACAAAAGGGGGGAAGTAAAAAAAACAAAACTAAAAAAATTTTTTTTATATTTTTAAAAGGGGTTATTTTAGACAAACCGGTTTTACCATGTTTTATACCATGAAATTGACACGGGAATAACCCACCAGTAGCTTCAAGGCCCTTTTAAATTTGATCGCACTGAAGCAATAAAGATTTTCATAAAAATGTTACAAGAGGAAACTTTTTCCCAATTCAGTCCCCATAGGGTCACCGTTGATTATGAAAAAAATAATGGGTTACCACCGGATAATCCGAAGCATATAGATTTCGTGACTATAAAAAATTAAATTATCAAAAAGATCCGGATCCCCTTACCGTTAATAGATGATTTATTAACGAACATCCATATACAACAATAATGTCATCTCTTGATCTAAAAATGGGCACTTTCAAATGGCAGAAAACCCCCAGCGATATAGTTTAAAACTGCATTTGTAGTAAAAGTGGGACTTTGCTCCGGGTCCTTGGTTTATCAGGGCGCTCCCAATTTTTTAAAAAAACAATTGACATAATCCTAAAAACCGGGGATAGGGAGGTTTGTGAGTGTTTCATGGACGACGTTATTATTACGTTCCATCATTCACCCCACCATGTTGAACATTGGGGGGAAGTTTTTTCGTTGTTAAAGGATGCAGGATTGACATTAAATAAGGAAAAAAGTAAATTCGGGGGGATAATTGAAATATTTGGGATTAATTTTTTAGTAAAAAAGGAATTAAAACGGATGGGGCAAAGGTTAGAGCTTTTACAAGAGATGAAACCGCCCCGAATCAAAAAGAGGTTTCCAAGTTTTAGGTATGTCCCAGTGGTACGCGAAATTTATTTAAAAAATTATCGGATATTTTTGGGGGCCACTTTATAATCTTAAACGAAAATTTAAAAAAAATTTTTCTGGTCCAAGAAGCAAAAAAGGCATTGAAGAGGTCAAGGGGCGGTAAAAAAAGCGCCAGTTTTAAAATTACCAAACTTTCAGGAACCATTCGAGGGTTTTTTACAGATGCCAGTTCGATTGGTTTTGGACGTATTAACCAACAAACAGACCAGTGGTTTTGGGCACGTACACTGAACAACGCAAAAAGGAATTCACAGAACCGAAAGAGAATGTCTAGCAGTAGTATGGGCGTTGAACAAATTTAGAACATATTTAGGAGTATTACCAATTAAGGTAATAACAGATCACGCCGCATTAACACGCCTAACACATGGCAAAAAATTTATCGAGTAGGATGATTAGATGGGCACTAAAGTTAGCAGAATTCAATATAGAATGGGAACATAGACCGGGGAAACCCAAAAAGCAGTGGCTGACATTCTTTTAAAGGGAAACCAAAATGTATAATTGGTAAAAATTAATTTGGGCCCTAATCAAAATTTGGTACTTACTTCGCGGGGAAAAATTAATAAATGAACAGAAAATGACCCAGAATTGGTCATATATTAAAATTTAGAAAACCCGAAGATAACCGGGTTTAAAGCAACATATTTAGAAAATTTCCCCGATTTCCGTTTTAAATTTAAGGATTGTTATTTATGCGAAACACCAACGATTAGTAAAAAGGGATACATTCCCAAAAACTTTAAGGAATGAAATAATGAGAACTTTTCAAGTCGCTGGACACCCAGGCAATTTAAAAAGTATCAAAAATTCGGGGCGTTTGTTATTTCCCGTACATGAAAAATTTATTGATCAATATGTTCTACATGCCATATTGCCAAGTTAATAACTATAAAAACGCGTTTCCACTGGTCGATTAAATCCCAATTTTATCGAATTATCCGAATGAGATAGTGAGTTAGATTTGTTAGGCCCGTATCCCAACGAGAATAAGACGTAACCGCATATTTTTGGGATAACCGACTTTTGCAAATAAAAAATTTTACCCCTTAAAGGCCTCATCTCGTATAATAGGGTATTTTTTTTATAACTTTATATCGCGTTTTGGGCTCCAATAAAATTAATAAGTGATAATTCCCCCAAATTTTTATCCAGATTTTTTTTTAATTTAAGGAAAAATTAGGTAAGGCGTGAAACTGTTGCATATCGACCACAAGCAAATCGGACTGAAAGAGTTAATCGAGATATAGTGCAAAATTTAAATTATGTTAAGATCAACACGATACTTGGGATCAATTTACGTGAGTTTGCTTACGCTATTCGTAAGCGGTGAAGAAACAACGGAAAAAAACCGGCTGTTATTTTTTGGGCGAAAATTGATTACACCATTTCAAAAAATAGTTTCGATATCGGAAAGTTCAAAAAATTTAAAAACCAAAATATAGAGAAGTTTTCGGGCAGACTAATAAAAAATTAAACAGGAAAAAAAATATTATAATAGACGTAGAAAAGAATAAAAAAAAAGGTAAAATAATAATAATAAAAACAAATGTCATCCATACTATTTCTAGAAGAAGGAAAAAAAGGGAAAAAAGAGAGTGCACTGAAGTTACAAGAAGGGAAAATACAGCTTAAGACCAAGACGAAAAAGAAGAACCCCGACCAGCCAAGAACACAGTTGGGGAAATCAAGGGAAAAGGGCGAAAAAGGAGATTACAACCTTACAACAAGAAATTCCCGTACAACCGAGGAATGAAAGGTGACCCTTTTATCGTTGAACGTGAATGTGGGGGAAAACATATAAAATCAGGTTTTATTGTTTCATTTTTTTTTGATCTTCCAACAAGTGGTGGAAGAATTATTGCAAAAAAAAGGGGGAAATCTCGGCGGGGTTAAAAGTTATAAACCGTCAAACACTACAATAGTGTTCATTTTAATTTTTGGGAAATTTTTGACTTGGAAAAAAATTTTTTTTGAAGAAAAAATTTTTTTAAACACACATTTGTTTTTTCAGTATGACTTCGTGAGATGCGAAAAAATTCCCCTTTTGGGTTTTTTGTTATAATGGTTTTTGAAAAATGTTTGTAATTGTATAATATGTTTTATATATATGTTGTTGTATTTTACTATTTTGAGGCATCTGGTTAGGGGGAAACCCGGGTGGGGGGCACTAACAATAATAAAACGTGGGGGCTCATTTTTGGGGTTTTTTTTGAAACCAGATGTGGGGATGGAGATGAAAATTTATTGTGATATATAAATAATATATAATTTGGGAAAATTTATTAATATTATGGAAATAGAGACACAAAAAATTTTTATTTCAGGGGGACTGACCCTGAAAATCTTGAAAAGTAAGAATTTTTTAGCTTCAACAAGAAGGGGGAATGCCAGCCCAATGAGTTTGTTTTGGGGCTGGGGAATAATTGTTTTTTAAATGTTAAAAATTTTAAGAATTGAAATGTAAAAGGGGAGGGGGAAAATTAAAAAATATTAATGTTTGGGCCCAGTTATTGGGGTAAATTTATTGTCACGGAAAAAAAATTTAAAAATTTAACTGAATTAAAAATTGTAAATAAATTTTGGGAAAAAAAAAAAATTTTTTAAAAAAATGAAAATTTAAATTGGAAAATTTTGTTTGAGATTTAAGATTAAAATTTTAAAAAAAACTGAAAGGAAGAAATTTGAAATAGAGATTTAGACACGAATTTATTAAAGGTTGAGAACCCTTAAGTAAATCAGTTTTTTTTTCCTTGGGGGGTTGTGACGTTTCGCGTCTTTCTGTTAAAATAACTCCCATGTTCTTTTTACGGCTACGATTAAGGAAAACTTTTACAACCCAATACCAAGAAGATAAACAAAGATATTATGAAAAATGAGATTTACTATAAAAAGGATGAAGCTTTGATGATAATATATAGCGTGGCAAGCCTAGATATAGCGCGGCAGGCTCAGAGATAGTATTGTGGAATTATTCTGATCGATAGCGTGAAAGCGGGTGTGAAATCTTGGGATCAAGAATTAGCAGTCCGATAGTTTTGGAAAGAATAGAAGCCTAAGATAAAGAAGTTGGAATCTTCATATATAAAGTTTATAGATAATATTCTCTAGGTCAAGGAACCAGAACTGAAAAAGGTAATATTGGATATAAGTAATTAGATGAATAGGATTATTAATGATAATTGAGATAGAGGATCTAGTTGCGTGATTTTGACTTAAATACGATTTAATTTGGGCTTGACTCTCACTTTAATTAAAATTGTCAAATTAGAATTTAAGTAATATAAGTTAATCTTAATAAAAGTTGTATTAAGAATTATTATGTCTCATCATTTTGATAATCCCACACCTCTAGCTTACGCGGAACCGGCACGACATGGTCATCACAGGATGGCTATGTCGCAAGTATACAAAATTTAGTGATCAGTGTCCACACAAATTACGAGTAAGCAATGATGTTACTGTATGAAGAATTAGTAGCCTGTTTCAAGGAAGTCTGGACAGTGGGAACTTTATTCTGATAAATTACCGATAAGAGAGTGTGAAATGATGCATATATATTTAAAAACATAGCCTAAGTAGCACAATAATCTCTATCATTTAAGTCAGAACTTCGTGTGTGTGTGACTTCAAAAACATCTAACACATTTATTAGTGTAATATTACATATTTTATTTAAATGATACTACAATTCAACAAAGCATAATTTGCAAATGTATTTGTCACATCGCCCCCAAACTATCGTTAAAAGATTCAAAACAGCCTCGATCCTATTTTTTAAATAAAAAGCAAGGTGTCTTTACCAGTTAAAGTAATGAAATTGAGAACGAAAACAACTATAGATCATTTTTTGATGACCTTTTACTTATTGGATGGCTGGGCACCGTATCCCTCGAAGGAGAAAATGAGAGGGTGAAATTTAAAAAAACAGTTTAGTTTCCCCTGCAAGAAATTTTCACACGGAAAAAATTTAGACAGGACATCGCGTAAAAAACAATGGCGGAAGGTTCGGGATGAGGCCCCTCCCCTTTGTGATTAATGGGATCTTAAATGTTTTCGCAAAAAAAGGACGTCTCTTTTGGGAAAAGTTCATGGGGAAATTTCAGTGGGAGATATTTAATGCTAAAAAAAAAAAACAAAAACACGCGACTGAAAAAAGAGTGATTGAAATAAGAAAATTCATCGTGCTGCCTTACCACTTCACAAAATAATTTTAAGAAGCACTGTAAATATTTAATGAGTTCAACTTACTATTGTAAATGTTATGAGCTTAATTTAACATTAGGTATTTTTTATTTATCATTGTAAATATTTTTATTTTATATATATGAAGCTTATAGAAAAAAAATAATAAAATCTCAACTTCATGAAACTTATAATATTTTTAAGTTGATCTCATACAAGGCAGAAAAACTAGCAAAAAGTTAAAAATAACTGTGATATTGTCATTTTTAAAATTTTATATATATATAATTCTCTCATATTACATTGAATTTTTGCAGATTATTTAGCAGATAATAAAGAAATAGTTTCTTTTAATAATTTCCTATTTAGATCTTAATGTTAAAGGAAAATTTTTATGTACGATAATGTATATAACTCGCTATATATGATTAGAAAATGTGTTTAAGGATGTTTTACTTAACATAAATGAAACTTTTCCCTTTTTAGCAAAAAAAAAAAAAAAGAGTGCAAATCAACTGAATGGCTGAAATAATTGAGCAATCAATACTATATAAACTTAGTTTTACATAGCCGTTACAAGTCTGCCTAGTCAATCTCATCATAGAAAATGCATCAACCTACAGTATCATTCACTCACCACCGACCTCGCCCTATCTTTTGGTTCGCTACATTAATATCAACCACTCGCCACGACAAATTATGCCACACTATAAGTTTTATTATATGTATATATATGTATATATACCCCATTAAAAGAATAAAAGTAAAAGTGGGAAATACGGTTTACATGAATAATCATAAGTAACTTTAAAAACCTTATGAAACAATTATACTCACTACTTTTTTTAAGAACTGGACTTTTACGAGTGGATCTTCAAAGTTAGGAATAAGGATATTAATAGCCATATCTAGAAGATGTTATTTACCCAATTCGTTAAGGTGACATGCAATAAAATGAATGAAAATAGGTTTATCACAAGCTGTCACTACTAGACTTGCTAAAGTTGCTTCTAGTATGACCCAAAGAGTCTGGGATCAATTTGAATACAAAAATTCAGTATCAAGATGTCCTGTTCCAGGGCTGCATTCTCCCCTTAAGATCATTTTTAGCTCCATCTTCCCGAAGAAGAAATAACAATACTGTTTCTCATTTCATTTCAGATCTTGTTGCCGCAACAGGGACGACAATATCCCCTACTAAAGTGCCCAGACGTCTTCACAATTGAGGATATGCATATTACCCAAAATGTGTTTGTCTTTTTTAATCAACGATGCAAAAGTACCCGTTTGAGTTGGTCCAGGTGTGTGTGTGTGAGCACATTATCAAGAACAGACAGCAATTGGTGTCTACATTCTTCACAGATGAATCCTGACACATTTGGAGAGTGATTCAGGTCATGTATTGATCTGGAGAGAATAAGACAGCAGATGCTACCAATTCAACATGGTTGAAAAACGCAATTAAAACCATATTTTGGACTGGAATCTCTCGATAGTCTCACTGACTTACATGGGCCCCTTGGAGGAATTCTGACTGATGGGAAATATCAAGACGGGATTCTTCCTTTTCCCATATGTCACACTTATACACTGGTACTATTGGTGATGAAGTCATCCTAGGACAGGGGTGGCGAACCTTTATGGATCAACGTGCCATTTTTTCTAAAGAAATGCTAAATGAGGTATACACGTGCCATCAAATAGTTTTGACTTGTAATTATTGGGAAAATAATAAAACTAAATACTAACAATACAAAATTCTTTATTTACTACTGAAAAACACATTTTTTATTTTATAGTAGTAAATGTTTTAGTTAAACGTGTAATTCAAATTATATAAAGTAACATTAGTGTGATTTCTGCTGTTGCACACACAAAAAAATTAAATATAGGAAAACATTTTTCATTCAAAAGGATAATGCAAGACATATAATTACTGCCATGTTAAACAATAGTTATAGATGTGAATATATAGTTGGCATTAAGAGAATTTCTTCCATTATTTTCTTACAATAACTCTGGAAGTCATTTATATTAATATTTGCTTTTATTATTAATCCACTTAGAATAATTAAAGAAAAATTTGTAAAGATTTGAATGTCATTCTTTATGCGATCCACGTTAAATTATTCTATTGAAGAAGTTCTTGTGTGTGTGTGTGTGTGTGTGTGTGTGTGTGTGTGTGTGTGTGTGTGTGTGTGTGTGTGTGTGTGTGTGTGTGTGTGTGTAGATTCGATTCAAATATTTGATAAAACTCGAGAGTAATTCTATAACATCCTCCTATGAAGACATTTCCGTATTTCTAAAAAGTTCTTATCTATCTTCCTCTCTTTCCTTTCACGTTTTTGGCAACCGACAAATTTGTGTGTGTGTGTGTGAAGATGCTCGCTGTATATATCTTAAATACCAATCATTTAATGAAACTTTTAGTAGTATGTATGGAATCACAAACAAACACACACATATATACAGGTTCGAAATTCAATGCCAAGTGGGCTCAGGGTGAAAGGGGAGGGGGTCATATCAGTTCTGGGAAAAAGAAAAAAGAAGAAAAAAATCCATATTTCTTGGTTAAATGATGATTAGCATATTTTTGAAACTATGGAAAACAAACACTCTCCCTCCTATCATTAGGTATAGTGACTACAAATTTTCTCAATTTTACAGTGATTTTTTTCACTGACGTGGTCTTACAAAGCCATGCTATTAATCACAATAACAAGTTCAGTAAAAAACTTTGCTGGTTATTTCAAATTACGCAGTTTGAGAGTCGGTTTGAAAAAATTATCTTACCTATAGATTTGACTCTCCACAAAAGAAAAATATTACTCCCTACCTTAAGCAAGTTATTTCAAAAGCTGATCTATTTAGTTAAGATTCCAAAATGATACAACATTTGCTGCTTTTCTTTCCATAACAATTATTACCTAATTTTAAAAAAATGACTTCATTGCAAAAAGCTCATTCCTTAGTGTTTAACTCAAATTAAGCAATAAATTTAAAAATAAAACGGGAAACATTTTTACAATACCTTAGAGCAGTGCTTCTCAAAGTTTCATTATTCGCGACCCAATATACAATCATAATTTTCATCGCGCCCCCCTATACAGTAAAAATGCATTGAATTCAATAATACTATACTTTGACGCTAAAACTGCGATACGACTTTAACCACTTAAGTACCACCGACGTATATAAATGACTCGCTCAGCCTAAACTTTAATTTCTCTGGGCGTATATATACATCTTTCCGAAGGATGATCTTTCCTGTGCAATGCTATCCATACAATTATTCCGAAGGCTTTGGAATGCAATAAAAGAATGGATTTGCTTATTTATTTCTTTACTACCCCTCCCCACAGCACCACATATGCTCGCCACCTACATGCTAAACAGTGGCATTGGAAAGCAAATCACGTAACTTTTAATCGGCAGTTAAGGGATTAATTAAAACCCTATAAATTATCAAGATAAGTTTTAATTTTTGAAAATAATTTTATGTATTACAATCCCATGGGATCATTGGTAATTATTAAACTTGTTCTTAACTTAATAAATACATTGTGTAGCACTGATACATTTATAAAAGTAAACGTGTATTTTATTTTTTATTATATCAGAATGTATTTTGTTTATTTAATTTCAAGTAAATTTAAAAATTTTTTTACATAATCTTTTGTTTTCGATTTTTCAATATGCTCGCTCCCCCTCGTAGAGTTGTCACGACCCTCAAGGGGGGCGTGCCCCACAGTTTGAGAAACGCTGCTTTAGAGAATCAGATGTACGAATTGTTTCATCTTCTACATGAATGCAGGCTCTACATCTTTTAAAAGGAGATCGCTTGATGAGTTAGGAGCAACAAAGTAAATTTCTTTCTTTCTCTGCTTCAGCAATCTTTTGAAGCGGTTCAGTTACATTTTCGATTAGTTTAAAAGAAGTTTGAAAGTTATTTTAGGAAGAAATAGAGAAGGGCCACAAAATATATACCACGATCTCTAGGTTTACAATTTTAAAGAAATATGTTTTCGATCGGTTAAACAGGAATTAGGTTAGAACCATTAACTGATTTTACATGAACTAAAAAAGTATAAAGAATTAAAATTATAAATCAAAAACTAAAATAAGCTATTATTGCAATTAAAATTACAATGATTATTTTATTATAACGCTAGATAGTTATGAATTTATGTAATACTGTTTATTTATAATGAAATGTGATTGTCTGAACCTCTTAACAAAAATATTTAGAAAGTTCGCATGGTTCACCTTATTCTAAAAATTTCGTACCTCTGAGACCTAAAACATTAAAAATCGATCTAATTTGGTAAACGAATTTCAATACGGTTTCGAAAGCTGTTTTAAGACCTTACACATTTTTTTCACAAAAAATTTATTTATCTCTTTTAATATCTTCGTTCCATAAAAAAGTTTTTAGATAATTTCTAAATGTGAGGGAAAAAATCATGAAATGCTATTCCAAAATTAACATCAAATTGAATTATAATATATTTATTATTTCTCATTTGATGCTGTTCTTTACTTTCTCGTACATTAAAAACTATACTCAATTCCACCACTGTAAAATAAAAATTAATCTGATCTATTACTTATAAGATGTAACTTGAATCTGAGTTTCTCAAATTCCTAAACGTGTTTAAATAAAATGTCTAGAGTAAAATTCTTGGTCGATTTTCGTATTACTCTAAACGATTTTCAGACGTTTCAGTAACAATTGTGCGTATACCAGTTACACGACTTGTATTTTTCTTTCCTTTGCATGCTTTGGTCACTGAGAAAAATTTTACTCAAGCTTTCTTTTCAGTATTTTTTTCTTTTTTGAGTCACACTAGAATGCAAAATGCATGCACGTGTAACTGAGTGCTTTTTCTCCGCCAATAAATGATGGATGTGTAAATGCATGTGTAATCTACTGCAACATTCTCTCCTCTCTACTGTTAAAAATCGCAGACACTCTCGAAGTACGTGTGTGAGCTCCTTAGCGTTCGTATGTGTCACTGTTATTTAAATCAATATTATGAATGACATTGCAGTTATTTTGCATTCAGAATACATATACACCATTGAACAGGGTTTCCTCTGAAAGTGTACAAAATATGCTTGGCACAAAGACAATATATCAAAAGAGGGAATTATTTCTCAAATAAATCATTATAGATTTAAAAAATATTTTTTTTCATTAGAATTCCGTGTAGAGAAAATAGCAAACAAAAATATTAATTAAAATTCTGTTTAGAGAAGAATAACAAGCAAACAGAATAATTTTTTACAATTGTATTTTATTAAAGTATATCATAAAATAGTGTATTACTGTCATTTAAAGCATAGAAAATGAAATAATTTTCATATCTTTCATGGAAATATATTCTATATCAGATTCTTGAGAGAAAAATAATTTTAATATGAAAATATTTCTATGATAATTTTCATGATACAACTCAGTGTTTCTTAAACTAGGGGTTGCGTGACCTGCTGTTGAGGTCACCAAAAGTTTTAGGATATTTAATAAATTTTTTAGCCTAAAATAGCTTGCTCGCCATTAAAAAACTGATTTGAATACGAAGTCCTAAGAAGATTTTTGGCTAGGAGTTGCAAAAGAATTTCCAACAATTTTTGAAACTGCAATACACTATCTTTTACCTTTTTGTACAACTTATTCAGGGAGAATACATTTTTGTCTTTAACTACCATAAAATCAAAACATCGATAAAATCTAAGTAATATTGAGGAAATTCTTCGTATTGCAGTGTCGACTAGTATTCCAAAAAATTTAAAATCATAACAAAAAATAATCAAGCATGTTCTTCCTATTGATGCTTAAATCTTGCATCCATTTTTAAAAAGGGGGGGATCTCAGTGAAATAAAAATGAAAATTTAAAATTTGACACGCGAAACCGCGTTTTTAAAAAAGGATAAAGGGAAAATTTTCATATTTTATGTCATTTAAAGAATACGTATAAATAGTTTTAAGGGACATTTTGAAAATTTTTTTTTTATTTTAAAAATTTTTTCGGAAAAAAAATTAACTTTAGAAAAAAAAATTTTAAAAAAATTTTTCCCCTTTTTTGTGAAAATTTTTATTAAAATTATTTTGCCTGTAAAAGTTTGCCCCTTTGGGAAGCCAACTATGATTTTGAAAATTCACTTTATTTTCAGGACAAAAATTAAAAAAATTTTTGGCTTTTTTTAAAACCCCCCTCTGTTGTCGTCCCGGTAGGAGTGGTATGGTATGGGATCATGGCTTACCTTGTCACGAGTTCGACCCACGACCCCCCGGGGGGGCGGGGATGCACGCAAATCTGCGGGGTGAAACGCCCCCCGTTGGGTGGTGGGTTTGGGAAAGGGGGTAGCTCAGATGTCGCCCATCATGACCATGGTTCTTTACGGGTCCGTCGCCAAAAGCCCTCGTGTGCGAACAGTGCGACGTTAATATTCAATCAATCAACAACCCTCTGTTGTCGTAAAACATGGATAAACCCACTTCTAAGTTATATATTTCAAAATTTAGTTGAGCCTCTGTACAGAGGTCTGAGCTATATACAGGCAAAATTTTATTAAAATAGAAGCATTTTTCACAGAAGGAGAATATTTTGAAAATGGGTCATTCTATATGTTCATTTTTTGTCAAAATATTGTACTTAAAAAATAATTTTTTTATTGTAATACTATTCTTAAAACAATTTTATATACGTTTTCTAATCTAAGTGACACTAAATATCATAAATATTATCCATTTATACGCTATTGCAAAATCACGGTTCCGAACGTAGTCGGATACCTTAAGAAACAGATTATTGTTTATGTATAATTTACTGTGAAATATTACATATATAACGTTTTTTACTTTGTTACTTAATTAAAATTTCTCTATATCGTTATATTCAAAGTAAAAATTTATTGCGGATGTTTATTACTTCAAATACAATACATATAAAACATATATAGAAGTACTCAAGCGTATGTAAGCTTTGTGTAATGCTTATGGGGTTACATAAAATTTTTGTACAAAATATGTGGTTGCCACCCCGAAAAGTTTAAGAGCCCCTGGTATATATAGAAGGTCTCAGTAATATGCTCCTTTTTGAGAACAGGATAATGTTGTCATCTTGTTAATCTTATTATCTTCTAATTATTTATGAACTGCATGCTTGATATTGTTTTTATCATAAAATTACAGCTGTTTGTAAAACGCTTAATTTTCTTGCTAATTATATGGCTTTTCCTAACTTTTCCGAGGTTTTTCATTTCAAAAGAATTGTAATGCATTTTCCGAAGATGAGGTTTTTCGGAATTAAAATTAAAAAATACAAAATAATTTACTCTCAGTTATATCCCATGAAATTCCGATAAAAATATCGACAATGTGAATAAAAAAAATGACATGACAATTCGGAACACTAACAAATTAATGTTAATGTAAAGAATTAAATGTAAAGAATTAATTAATGTAAAGAATTCTATAATATGGCAAGTAAAACCATAAGAATAAACACATGCAGCGCCTTACGACTTTTTATTTGTTTCAACCTTTATGGAACATTCAACTTAATCGTTAAAATGGAAAGACAAGTCGATAACATTTCATTGTTTATCGACCTAACAGAAAAGTACATTTCAATTGAATCTATGGTAAAAAATAACAAGTTAGTATGCACTTTTCATTACCAATACTTTTTGGACCGATATGTTTTTGGAAAAAATTTATGATGAAACTTATATGCGATATTTTGCAACAAAATAGAAATAAACAATTAATTTAACTTTTAAATTTAATAATGTTTTTTATTAGCGTGATATGAGATTCCTAACATTGATTCCGAATGTATTTTAATCTAAAACTAGATGCCGGAAATGTATATTTTTAAATTCTACACTTAATTAGTTATAGTAAAAATAAATAAAATAAAATAAAATAAACTTAAATCATATAAATATACGTCTAAAAAAATAGTACATATCACACAATACTTTTCTTTTCTTTTTTTTTTTCTTCTTTTTTATATGTGTGTGATTATTGAAGAATTTATATTTAGAAAAAATGAAATGTGAAACAGATATGTTTAACTCGCATTCTGTTCTTTTAAAAATAAGCATGAATTTTCGGTTAAGAATGAATGTAACGAAAAAATATCTCTAAAAAATTTTCTTAAGGCTGTTGGTACAAGAGCGGGAACTTAACACGGAGCTCATTTTCAAACAGAAAAAATGTTTCAATTTTTATAAAAAAAATTGTGACTTAGCAACTCATGCATTCGATTATAACATAATGTTTTTAAAATTTCAAAACATTTAATAAATAATTAGTTTTTTTTCTTTTAACATGTAAGGGGATAGCTCATTTAGTATTACGGTATAGGAGAAACAATGCGAAACACATATTTTATAAAAGAAAAAATATGTCAACTCGGATAAAAATGAGTAGCATGATAAAATAAGTGATTCTCTACAGGGTAGTGAAGCCAGAATACAATATTAATGTTTGAGTACTTTTATATCTGAAAAAATATTCCGAATTTGGGTCCCATTCATTAGTATTAACCGCGAAGACAGCCTTAAAATAACTCGAGTTAAAGTTGTTTTACCCGTAAGAATTTAGCAAGTTTACTGAGAACAGATCATTTTCTCCTTGAAACCAATTTGTATCGTGGTGACATCTATCGGCGTTCGTAATATTCACACAGATGCAATTATGTTCTCTTTGGGAACATCCGAATGGGTGTAATTTCTATAAGGGCCGTAAAAGTATGAAATTTGCTTGTATACATAAATAAATAAATATGTTGTAAAATAGGCAAAATAGGCAAAAACTTATACTAAGCATTCAATTCTTGCCAATAATAGTTAAAGAAACTATAAAAGAATGTCATTTCTAAATTTCAGATTAACTTTGATTATCCGTTTTATACCTGGCTGAATATGAAATAAATATTTAAAATAATGAATGAGCATCAAAATTCTTTTAAACTTGCTTTCGAATAATTTTCTAAGAAGTCTTAGAATTTTAAAGGAAAATCCTACAGTGGAAACAGTATTCAAAATTAAAGATTGGTATTTGGAAAGTATTGGCATAGTAAAAGACAGATAACTAGTTGATTTTATCCTGGAAAAATATAGAAACAAGGCTTAAGGTATCTGACTACGTTCGGAACCGTGATTTTAAAAAAGCCATAAATGGATAATTTTCATATATATATATACTATATGTATAAAATTGTTTTAAGGACATTATGACAAAAAAATTATTTAAATACAATATTTTGGCAAAAAATTAACTTAGAATATAATTTTTTCAAAACATTCTCCGTTTATAAAAATGCTTCTATAATAATAATATTTTGCTTATATATAAAGTAAAGATCTCTCCAGAGAGTCTGTACGAGGAGTTTTGAAAAATTCACATTATTTTCAGATTTACAACCAACTGAAATAATTATCGGCGTTTTTTTCTTAAAACTTCTCCCCTCTGTTGCAGTAAAATATGGATAAATCCACTCCTAAGAATTGCATTTCAAAAATTCTAGTTCAGCCTCTGTACAGAGGTCTGGGCTATATACAGGCAAAATATTATTATAAAAGAGGCATTTTTCACAAAAGGAGAATGTTTTGAAAAGTGGTCATTCTATGTTCATTTTTTGTCAAAATATTGTACTTAAATAATTTTTTATTGTTAAAAAACAATTTTATATACGTTTTCTAATCTAAGTGATACTAAATATCATAAATATTATCCATTTATTCGTTTTTGCATAATCACAGTTCCGAACGTAGTCGGATACCTTAAAAGGAAAAAAAAAAGCAAAGGCAGTTTAAAGCCTGTGATTAAAAAAGCATTTAATTGTTCTACTTCATTGATTTTGTGATTATATATTACCATGTATTCTTTTTTCATTGATTTTTTAAAGAAAAAATTAAGACTCAATGTTCATTAAATTTCAAAAAGTAGAATACAAAGATGAAAATAGATTATGAGTAATATTTGAAGAAAATAAGTACTCTTTTGGATGTATAACATTTCTACAAACTATAAAATCAGAGCAATTTTTCAAAAAATAATTTCATGAAAGGAAATCTATTTGACCCGCTAAATCAATAACTATAATATTTAATCATATCAAGTTGATGAAATTTGATGTATATAAAGTATAAATTTATTGCAGATATTTTTAGGATATAAAGTAACTAAAAACAGTTGTGCTATTATAATTAGTAATTGAATTTTCCTTCTTAGAAGTGAACATAATTCAGTTAAATAATTATAGAAAATATATTAAAGTTCAAACAGTTTTTTCATGAATATAAAATTTAAAATAAAGTAACAAATAAATTATTTAAACCTTATGAAACAACAAAAGATGAGAGGGGATTAAATTTCAAGTAAAATAAGCATGTCTGAAAAGCGTCAAAGAAAAGGAGCTCTTTAAAAAATGGCCATAGAATTTTTGTCAAATATGTGATTATTTTTCCATATTATTATGTAAATTTATTTTATTTTCTTCAGTACATTTGGTTCGAAATCATTTAATTATTTTTTTTTAAATTTGTTTTCTTAAAACAAAATTTATTGAGAATTAGTGAAAATATTAAAATTATTTCCCAAGTAGAAAAGCACAATTTGTAGGTAAAAATATCGTTATGGGCAACTATTTCTTAAAGTAATTTCCAGCAATATTTTCTTTATTGTATACATGATTTCGGGAGCATTCACGATATGGAGAAGAAATATACTTAAGCAAGTATTCAGCCTAAGTAACAAAAGCTTACTTTTCGTATTTTATGACAATCTTAAGGGTGAATAAAAGGACTGACTGAATAACTGAAGAAATCATCCTTTTTCTCAAAGAAAGAGTGGCTGCAATTTTAAATAGTTTATATTTGTTTATAATAAAAAAGCAATACATTATTCATTGAAAAATTCAGATAGTAGTTTATTTAAAATTTTCAAATTTTAATAAATATTTTCTAACTATAAATACATACGGAATATTATTGAGCTTTAAAGTATAGGTAAACCCCGCATATCCTAGAGCAGGGGTATCCAACCCAAATGACCTTGTGGGCCACTTCTGAAAAACATTATAATCTCGCGGGCCGCACATAAAAATATGTACCTTTATATCATATTTGGAAACAAAAAACATTTATTGGAGTGAAAATTTAAAACAGAATGAATTATTATTAGTGTTTTCAATATTTTTCATGTATACAGACATAGATGATACAACAATTTTTATATAATATAATAAAGCAATCATCAAGTAATGTTTAAAATATTACAGTTGCCATTTTCTTGAAAATTACGGAGTTTTTTTTAAATTGATCTTTCGTTACTCATTATTGAAATTTGATTGTGCTGTCATTCGCGCAAACGATTAAGTATACATTGCCCTTTATCCTAATCGTCCTGAATATTTTTTTTAAACTTTAAGAAACATCTCTGGAATGCATCTTGCTTTTTGGGCACTCCAAACAGAAAAGGAGGAGGAGAAATGAAAGTCTCATACGCGAATCATGCACTATCCATAGTAAAGGATATTCATAATGCAATTCAAAATTTATTTAAAAAAAATTTCTGTAGTAAAATTAAATGTAACTGTTTGATAAAATATATAAATCTATTTTAATCTAAATAACATTTATATTATCAAAAAAGGATTTATTTTAAAACAAGAACAGGTAACAGGCAAATACATTGTGAATATATATATATATATATATATATATATATATAAAATTTCTCCTCAAATAAACTTCAAAATGAAAAAACTTTAAAAATCTGTTACTTAAAAATTTTTTAAAAAGAGTCGTCGGGCCACATTTGTCCCGTGGGCTGCGTGTTGGACACCCCTGTCCTAGAGCACAGTTTCACTCCAATATGAATTGATATTTAAAAAAATAAATTCTTGTGCAATGTTTAAAGATTTTAAGGTGGGGGGATCGATATTAGAGTATTCCTTTGTCAATATACCGTTTAAAATAAGTGACTAAGGGCACAAAATGTCTCATTGGAAATTTTTCGTTTGAGAGAGTGTATCTCATCAGATTTGTCTACAAAAAAAAAAATTGAAATTTTGTAAATTTGAAATCTATTTTGCTAATTAAATATTAGTACATTTTAAAAGTTTGTATTTTCTTCGCGTTTAACATAGATTTATATGTAATTCTTTTGATCAAAAGTGCTTAAAGAAAGACGCTATGCACTTAACGAGATGAATTTGAAAGAAGTGAAGCCACTGAAAGCAAAAATGCTGTCAGATGTAATTACAAGGAAGTTAGAACTTGTAAACGTATCAGAAAGAAGATACTCAAAGACGAAGATACAATGAAATCATATTTGTGAGCAGGGGCGTAGCTACCGCCGTATCAATGATACGGAGCCCCGCCTTCAGAGGCCCCAAAATGTATAAGCAAAAAATCGTATAATGTTAAGGGCTTCCAGAAAATTATCCTCAACGAATTTTGATACAGAGTCCATTCAGGGCTAGCTACGCCAGTGTCTGTGAGATATAACAAAGAGAAATTTCGTATCATAACCTTTACACAGTTATTGATAATCTTAAAACGAAGATGAAAGGAAGAGGATAAATATACAAAAAAATAGAAGACAGATTTACTTTTCAAAGTGATATGCCACCCAATATTGCATTAGCATCTGCTAAGTTTGAAAAGTATTCTCAGCGCTGTCAAAACTGAATGATGCTTACCCAGAAAACTTCGTTAAAATTTATCAACAGAGCTTCTTTAGCTTCATTCTTATGTATACCCAGGGACGCCTTAAGGCAGTGATCCGCAACCCCCGGTCCGCGGACCGGTACTGGTCCGTGGACCAAATAGTGCCGATCCGAATAAGGAATATTAAATTATTTTCATTTTATATACTGTGGTGTATTTCTCTAGGGTTTTATGGTAATCATTTTATACACCATGTTAAATAACTTAATATTAATTTCTTGTGGTTAAACTGTATTTTATTCTGAAGGCCCATTTAAATACAATTAAAGCAATCTAAAATATAAACAATCAACGTCCCCTTCTTCAGTGGGCCGCGGTAAAATTATCAAACGTTGACCGGTCCGCGGCGATAGAAAGGTTGAGAAGCACTGTCTTAAGGCATGGGCCAACTGGGCCCAAGCTCAGGGCCTCCACCGAAATGGAGGCCTCGTCTCGTTCTCGATTCAGCCTTAATAAGATAATAATTCTAATAATTTCAACGGTCAAATGTCATTTCCGTTTGCATTCTCCGAAAAACTGGGAATTTCGGACGATACGTCAACTGGCTACATGTGATGACCATCGTCCACGTACAAGCCTAGACCTACTGCCATACACCATCAGTCAGAGTCGATCTAAGCTAATTTTGGGCCCTGGGTTCAGAAGATCTAGAGGTCCCTTGGCACTGGTGGATCGAAATTTATCAGCGGAAAGCCTGATTAAGTCCAGCTTAACCGGGAGCTTACGAACCCTTCCGGACCCCAAGCGCCCAATGGATAAACCGGCACTGCCATCAGTCAAAAGGGCCGGCAATCAGTCCAGCCGATTTGTACGATTGTAAGTCATGCAAAGGAGCTTCTTCATAGACCATACTACTCGGGTTCGGAACTGAGGTTTAAATTTTATGATTTTATAAAAAAAACTCCAAATTTTATTCGCGCATTTAAAAACTTCGCCAGCAAGTTTGTAATTGGAAAGATAATTTATTTCGTCACGATGCAGAGTTTTTTTTTACAAAACAATGATAATTTACATAATTTAAGATTTTTTCTAAAATGAATCAATATCGATGCGTTTATATGAGAATGATTTTTTTAATGCCTTGAAACTTCATATATCGATTGCAAACAACGGTAATTTTTTTTCAACAAAAAGTGTAACAAAAATAATGCTTAAATATTTCTCGCAAAAAGGGAAAAAAAAGAATAACACAATTTTTTTTTTAAAAAAAACCGTAATTTTTAAGATATTTTATTAGTCTCCGTAATCTGTACAAAGATTGAAAAAATTACTTAAAAGTTACGGTTTTTAAAAAATTGTGTTTTTCATTTATTTCCCTTTTTGCTAACAATAACATACTTTTTTTTAGTCAGATACGTGTTTAAATAATTTACTAAACACAGTGGAATGAAAAAGGTTAAAATTAAAATAAAATATCAAAATGTTTTTATCAGATCGTTTTTTTTGTTTGTTTTTTAATGTTTTTTTCATTACATGTATATATATATATAGGCTTTCCCCATACTGTTTTTTCTAACTTATATATATTTATATGTTTAATCAAACATTCAAACGTTCAGAAAAAAGCAATCGTTTCAATAGCTATCTGTAAATTTTTCTTTTATTTATTACTTATAGAAATTTGATTTTAATAAATATACATATGTTTTTTTAAAAGAATTATTTCTATTATTTCATTACTAAATGAATTCTTTGTTAATTAAAAAGTACATCGTTTATTATTTTGGATCAAAATACATTTTAGAGACATTTTTAAGCTAACTATATGTAACCATTGATTGATTCATGAAAATCTGAAATCTATTTTATTATTTTAGATTCTTAGAAACTAACTATTATTAAAAAATGATGAAAGTTTTTTGTTTTGCTTTTAGCACATCAGAATCGATTTTTTTTTATTGCTTCACATTAATAATTTTTTAACTCTAACGCAATATTGTTTTTTATAAGTCATACATCGAAATTTGAAGCTATATCTTATCTGTAAGAAGGAGGGGAAGATAGAACAATAATTTTACACTAAAAAAAACCGTGTTCGGGCTATAGAGAGGGGAAAGAAACCTGTCTTAAATCAAAAATAAGTGGAATGGAACAAATTTCGAAAAAGAGAAATTTTTTGACATAATTTTAGAAATCTCTCACATTGTGCGCATACTAACACACACACAGAAATGTTGGTGTCATGAGGAAAAGAGAAAGCACGAGCAACGCCGGGCTTAGCGGTGGAGGGGGGGGGAGTCATTTTGAAAAAGAATATTAGAAGAGCTGTTTTTTGAAGGAAAGGGAAGATTTATAAAAGTAAAGAAAGCCCGTGAAACGCCGGGTAAATTCATTTTACACACATGTGTAAAATATAATGAACATAACATAATTAATCATATATTATTTTTGAAAAATATAATAAAACTGATGATCTTTAATTTTTTTAAAAAAAAGGTTGTTTTAAATGCTAAGAAAAATAAAATACGACACTTTTATCAATTTCATTTGTCATGCTTTACGTTTATTTTATCAATGCACATATGAGTGTTAGCATTTTTTTATTCTGAAAAATACACGATATTTCTTAAAAGTGCAACGCAAAGAAATTTCGAAAAGTATATTTTACTGAAGCTTTTACTTATATAAGTACAGAAAGCCGTGCAACGCCGGGCCATACAGCTAGTTTTAAATATAAATTGTCATAAATTACTCGGCTTGGTTAAAATACCTTAATAATTTCATCAGAACATTTCTGCAAAGAAAAATAGGCTGATTGCCTTACCTCAATTAAATGAACGAAGCACTTATATTACATAAGATTTGTTTTGAGGATTAAAGTTAGAGAACTTTTCAATTATAACTAAAGTGGAAAAATAGAAAAATAAACACTATTTTCCTTATTATTTAAGATTTGTTTGATTTTGATAACTAACATTTTATTTTATGAATTATTATTTTTCATGTTCTGAACTACATTATATGGATGCTTCAAAAGTGCTTAGGACTTCTAAGAATCTCAATCTCTGGCCCTGCCCTCAGTTGTAAAATAATCATACGTAGGCAAGAACATGAGGACTATCACAAAAAATTATCAAAATATTGCAATCAAAGATAAACATCTAAAATTCCCCTTTATTTTCAACCATAGGCACGAGAAATCGGGGACCCACTTTTCTCCAGATAAACAGTCTTATATAGCATTGACATAATATCACATAACGCAGCCACTTTGTACACAAATAGATGTTCCTTATATTTAGATACATCTAAATATTCATAAAAAGAACTGGAACATTCTAGGAAGAAACTTAAATGTTATTTCTGTTATTATTTATCTAAGTTGGAACACTTAGATACTTCATATGTTTGATGGATTTAGATGGAAGGGATCCTGTGCAGAAGACTTGATGTGCCTTTCTCTAACGATGCATATAATTTGAAAGAATGTTAAAATTTGTATTTCACCTTTTTTTATATTATATATATATATATTTTATTCTACAGATCTATAAAAGTGAAGTGTTCTCTAAAAAAGATGTTTGAAACCCAGACTTAAAAAATTAGGAATCTTAAATGCATTAATTCAACAAAATTTTCTGCTTTTCCTTATGAACATTTTTACGATCTGATCAAAAGTAATCATTCATCAACTTTTGGAAATGGTTCATTTCAGGTCACCTAAAATATTGAATACATAATTCCTGTCGTCTTTGTAATAAAAAGGACAATTATGAAATTTGTAGCATAGAGAGAAAAGTATTGTTTAACTTTAATTAAATGAATTTGATTTTTTAAATGGAAAGTGTATGAGCAATAATTAATTTCTTTCCCTCCCACTCCCTATTGCTCCACAAATTCATTTTAAGCTCACGAAAATGTCAGAAGGATATTTTTCTTTTCCAAATCTTCAATTCCGTTTTTGTAACAATTACACGGGTTATTCATTGTCTCCCCCCTCTAAAGTTGTTAACTATAATATTACTCAATCTTTTAAAAGAATGAAAAGGTTTTATATTTTCTTTTTCTTTTCATAATTTTCTTACCAATATCCTAGACATTCTCTGGTGCACTATTCCAGCTGCAATTACTTTCAAAAAAATTCTACCATTTTTAAAGAGAAACATGCATAATTTTGTAATTACTCTCTCTTAGGGATATATATATGGTTTTTCCTTCTTCTTAAAATCGAAACTGCAGATATAGTAGTATGTACAATATCCGCAAATCGCATGTAGTGCCATCTACATTTAGAACATGTCACTATAAATTACAAAAATTGCGAGAAAAATAACAATTCATGCAAAATGATAAGCTCTTTTGACAAAGCTAATTCATATTTAAAATATGTTCATAAAACAAATAATTTTTAAGAGCCTGCTGTTAAGTTCGGTTAACACGTGTTTGTCTTACATGGGGTCAACGCACGTACTTAATTTAGCCTTGACATGACGGGAGACAGCACGCAAGCGTACAGAGCTTCCGTGAAGCCGCAAGCAATGAATGAGAGGCCCTTTTAGGAAAGAATTGTTAGGTCAGTTGCCTCAACCTCGTTAAAACCGACACTCCTCTCAACACGATGACCCATATCTAAAACTGCCCAGTAATACCTTTCGAAAGAAACAATTTAACGTGTACAAATAGTCGCTTGAGATTTAAAAGTTAGAGCGAAGATACAAACGCTTGTTTTGGTAGTTGTTTAAATATTAGACTAACGAGGTCTCGAGCGGTAGTAAAAGGCTTACAAACCATTCTAGATAATCAAAACATAAACTGTCAGTAGCAGAAGTCTTAGAAGTGTATATTCCTGGAAATTTTAAAGTTTGATTTTCAAAATCGGTTGAAAGAATAATATATTTTGAACTTCGATAAAATAACTCAGCATACAACTTCCTGTGTTTCAATTTTTTTTTTTGAAAAATCTATAAATTGAAGATGGCTTGAAAAATGTTCTTTTATTAATCTTAAATTTATTGTTTATTTCAATCACACACACATATATATATGTAATACTTGTATTGAAAATACTGATAAAATGTTGCAAAGATTAATTCAGGATACTTCAGGCATGTAAATAAATCTATTGTCAAAAATAGTAAATACATTGTTAGGCCCCTATGAAAGGTAAGGACATTAGTTCTATTCATAGTTGAGTTTGAAGACTATATATAATATATTCCATAGATATAGAAGACATGATTATACAAGGTTCACAAACAAGTTAGTTCTATTCATAGCTATGAGTTTGAAGACTTAATATATTCCATAGATATAGAAGACATGATTATACAAGGTTCACAAAAAGTATATGTAAAATATTCTTTAAATAAATTAATAAAATATAAAAAAAATATAATATAATTATTCAAATTGTATTGAAAAAGCTTTTATTTTTTAAAATGTTTTCCGCTATCATAAAATTAAGGGGCCACCACAAGAGGGGGGAAGCGGCCAGCAATTACCTGGTTAATATATAACTGTATTTCTATGAAAATGATTATATAGATATTAATCACATGTCATATGTTTAGATACATAAATGACTTAATTACTTTTAACAAGAACTTAGAATTACACTCTTAATTTTAACTTTTTATTCAGATATTATTTGAATTTAATAAAACCAATCAACACAAAAAGGATGCAAACTTTTTATACCTATAATGAAAAACTGATAATACTTTTTTAAAGAAGTTAGTTTAGTATGGTATGTACACGTTGTACACAGATGGCGCGATAGCTATAATTTGTATATAGTTAATTGTCATTTCAAATCGGTACACTTTTTCGTCAATAGTTCCCTATTTCGAGTGGCGTAACGTACACCCCCGCAATCCCCGCATTGCGGGAGGGGCAGGATTCTAGGGGGCTCTTGGCCTATGTTATGGTTTTGCAATCCTTTGTAAGATCTGGTTTGGGACTTTGCAGGGGCCATAATATTTTCCATTACGCCACTGCCTGTTTCCATTTTTTTTTAATTTATTGTTTTCGAAATTTTAAATATGCTTATGACTTAGCTTTTATTTTGTTAGCATTATTTTGGCTATTATTTTCATTTACTTAAGGTATCCGACTACGTTCGGAACCGTGATTTTAAAAAAGCGCATAAATCGATAATTTTCATGATATTTAGTGTCACTTAGATAAGAATACATGTATAAAAAATTTTTTTAGGACATTTTGACAGAAAAAATGATTTAAATACAATATTCTGGCAAAAAATTAACTTAGAATAACCTTTTTTCAAAATGTTATCCTTTTGTGAAAAATGCTTCTATTATAATAATATTTTGCCTGTATATAGCTCAGACCTCTCTACAAAGGCTCAACTAGAATTTTTGAAAAATTCACATTATTTTCAGAGTTACAATCAATTGAAATAGTGATCGGCGTTTTTTCTTAAAATTTCTCCCCTCTGTTGTCGTAAAACATAAATAAACCCACTTCTAAGTTATATATTTCAAAAATTCTAGTTGAGCCTCTGTACAGAGGCCTGAGCTACAAACAGGCAAAATATTATTATAATATAGAAGCATTTTTCACAAAAGGAGAATATTTTGAAAATGGGTCATTCTATGTTCATTTTTTGTCAAAATAATGTACTTAAATAATTTTTTGTTGTAATACTATTCTTAAAACAATTTTATATACATTTTCTAATCTAAGTGACACTAAATATCATAAATATTATCCATTTATACGCTTTTGCAAAATCACGGTTCCGAACGTAGTCGGATACCTTAATATTCATTCAAAATTGTTTTACTCTTTTTTTTAAATAACTTTGATTACATGCACAAATTTTAGGCCAAATTTTCAATCTAAGTTTGTTTTTCTAATTTTATTCTTGTACTATTTATTATGTATATATATCATAAAATTCAGTTCTTATCTCTCTGTTTGTATTGCAATAAATTGAAAGGGTAATCATTTGGGCTGTGGGATGAAATTTTTGTAATTAGTGAATGTGATTTAGCTTGTACCGGTAATTTATTGTGAGCAATATTGCATTGAAAATGAGAATTGTCTCCAAATCACTTCAGTAAATGGGTAGGAATAAATATTTTTATTTTGTACACAATCAGAGCAGATACATATTCTTTTTAAAATGAAAGCTCTTCCTTTGACAATTAGGATATTTTTGTACAAAACCGAATTGATAATTTGCGAATCTATCTCACGAATCTGAAGCAAGTTATTTCTTATGCTTTTGATTATGTGTGGTTTTTGCTAATGAATAATTTTAAATTTTGTCTCTTTAACTGAAAGATTTGAAAATATAAAAATGTGTTATTTGCGATGGGAAAAAGGCTTTCTAATCTTAAAGATTAAGTATAAGTTCCGCCTCCGGTAACGCAGCCAGCCCTCGAACAACACAGATTCCATTTTTATTTTCTTATCTCTCATTCACTTATCATTACAACACAGACAAAAAAAATTATCTTCAGCAATTTAAATTTTATTTTAAATTTTTAAGGTCGCAATCTTAACTTTAAATTCATAACTTTTATTCTCTTAAACTTATTTTTAAATTCTGGTAATTACCCACTGTTCATGGCAAGCTCTATCAATAAAGCTCAACAATATCCTAAAGATAGGAGATTAAGATCTCAACAGAGATCATGTGCCCCGATGATCATTCAACTCAAGGCATTATGTATAAAACTAACTTAAACCTATTTCAAAGCCCTAAGTCAGGGACAGCTTTAGAAAACAATAGTTTTCCATTTGAGATCGTTGATTCTTTTTTTAAACTTAGGTTTAATGTTCTTGGTTTTTATCTCAGAATTTAAGAACTTTTTGACGTACATAACATATAATCTACATCAGGGATGGCGAACCAGTGGCACGCGATAGAATATTTTTGGCACGCCAGCGATCAAAATGGTTTGCATTTTATTTTTCAAAATTTCAAAGTTCACTATAAAGGATTACGAACAAACACTCATTTGTTATTGTCTTGCTTAGTTACGTCGTAGACTGCAATTGCTTATGATGTAAAGTTTGTCTACGCATAGCACAGTTAATTTCACTGGCACAACTGTATTTTAAGGATCACTGTGTTCCATGATTTAAAGCGCATAAATGTATGTTTGAATGGTAGTGTCACTTTTGATAAATACATAGTACAAGTTAGTATAATTATAAAAATATTCATGGTGTGGCCAAAACATCTGAATAACCCTTTTCAAAGTTTCCTTTGTAAAATGCTATTGTTTTATGTTGCCTATATATAGTGACCGTGAGTGCTCAACTATGATTTTGAAAAACATTATTAGAGTTACAACCATTTGAAATAATATCATTTCTTAAAATTTCTCCCTCTGTTTCGTAAAACATAAAACCGACTCCGAGTTAGCATTCAAAATTTAGTTGGCCTCTGTAGAGAGCCGTCTGAGCTGAATACAGGCAAAATATTAATACATAGTGCATTTACAAAAAGGAGATAATTTGGAAAAGGTTATTCTAAGTTAATTTTTGGCCAAAATATTGTATTTAAAATAATTTGTCACATAATGTCCTTAAAACCATTGTATACATGCATTTAATTAAGCTGACACTAAATATAAATATTATCCATTTATATATATATACGCGCTTTTGCAAAATCACGGTTCCAAACGTAGTCGGATACCTCAAAGTTAACCTGTGTTACATTTACGATTTTTAACTGTTGTTTAACATGGCTAGTTCAGCAAAAAAACCAAAAGTGCAATTATTGTAATGTTATACGAATTTCAAATTTGTGGAGAAAACATGGCATGATTAGTAAAGACGACAAAGCGGTATGTGTTTTATGTTCTGGAATAGTGGTATGCAGAGCATCATCTGTAAAACGGTATGTTGAAACAAATCACAAACCCTCTTGACAAAAAAAAGTGAATCACAGCAAAAATAATTAATTGCTAAGAAACCGTTTGGCAGATGATCAAATGTAACATGTGTATTTACAAAAGTAACATCTTAAATTCAATATAAGTATTTGTCATCCATCTGAACAACAGAAGTCACACTAATGTTATTTTAATTTGAATTACACGAATAACTAAAACATTTATAACTACACAGCGCAAAAAGTATTTTTTCGTGATAAATAGAGTTTTATGTTGTTCGTATTTAGTTTTAGTTTTATTATTTTCCCAATGACCACAAATCAAAATTATTTACGGCATGTCTATACCTCATTAGACACTTCTTAGGAAATAAATGGCCCGTTGATCCATAAAGGTTCGCCACCCCTGATCTGCATCCATCATTCCTGATATATATAAAGTTATTATTCGATATTACATAAATCCAACTTAAAGTGTAAATATAGAACAAGCAGTATAGGTAAAATGTTAGCAAAACACTGAGCCTTAGGAAATTAGATTGTGGAGTTAAACATTATTTTAAAGTATCAGCTTTACCCTACATTTGTCTATATCACTGAAGAAAATAATTAGTGTATGAAAAAACTTTATTGTACGACTATAAATATTTCTAAAAAGGTAAAACCTAAATACTATTGTAATAATAGAAATGTATATACCCACAAGCAATAAAAAACCAAAAAGCCGCATAAAAATTGAAAAATTACAAAAGATACAAATTTAAACAGTAAACTCATCAACAAATGAACCCGCCAAAATGGTAATATGAAAGTACACAAGGAAAAAATGTACAGAGCTGCTTAAAAAAAAGATTTAAAATTTTACTTTAAAAACATGGAAAACATGTTTTTTTTTAAAAAAAATATGTAAATAATTAAAAAATAAAAAGCTTACTGAATTTAAAAGTTATCTAACAAATTTATACAGGGAGTGAATACGAGCGTTGATATTACGTTTGGGAAAATTGATGGGTAACATGAGAGTAAGAAATTAAATAATTGATTAACTATTAACAACAGTTTGTACAAGTTGAGGTTACAGGTTATTCAAATTATTGACTGTGTCCATTCTATAGAATATGTCATTAATGCGAAGGAGGAAGGCAAATACAACCGTTCTTCCTAGCGTTTCAAAGCTGACTCCTCCTCCAATGTCTTGGGGGTTCCTCTCTTACACCTCGAATTTCTGTTGGAGTTTCGACTCGCAGGTGGGATTCATGGATTTCTCACTATCATAGGTTATCGGCATGATGTCAGATGAAAAGACCCTGCAATATTTTTGAGTGCACGTGTGGATATGAAAGGTGTAATGATATATTATAAAGAAGCCGATTTTGCAGCGTGTGTAATGAGAAAAAGTTACAGTCGCACTGTTCAGCTACTCGAGGACTTTTCGGTTACGGACCTCGTAATTTTGAACCATGGTCAAACGACGAGGACGACACCTGAGTTGCACCCCTCTTTCCTAATTTCCACTCCACACCACCTGGAGGACATTTGAGCCTCGTCGTATTTAACGTGTGTTGGCCGCCTCTGCGCTACTAGGCTCGAACTCATGACACAACGGCCATGAGTTTCATTACCTTGACCACAAAGCTATGGGTCCCTTTATACCCTTTATAAGGTAAGTTGCAGCATTAGTCTCCTACAGGCAGCAATAACACATCAAGGGTTTTGCTAACAAACAGTCAAACTTCTATTTAACGAAGCCGCTAAATTCCGAAAAGGTTGTTAAGCGGAAAATTCGGTAAACAGAAATTCATCTTTTTATATACTTCATAAACTATGTAAAACAAATTTTAAATTCATAAGCTATACAGCATTAAAAAAGTAATTATTCACACTTCCCTCTCTTCTTTTTTTAAATAAATTAACAACTATTTATATTATATACTTACCCATTAAAATAAATCTGCAAGGAAAACAAGGAAACAAACATTTTCCATGAATGCACTGTATATTCAACTTTGAAAAAAAAATTCCGCTAAAATTAATGAATTTGAATGACATTTTCTAATTTTAAGCATACATTACCACATGCGTCCTTAAATTTAACTACTGATAAAATCTGTTAATTTTGTTTGTCTTTTGTTTGGAAAAATTGTGAAAAGTTTAATACTCCTGGGGAGTTGGGCATCTGGTAAAACCAGCTCAAAGTCATGGATCACCGAAAATTGTGTTAAAAGAGAGAATAATTTGAAAAATCCAAATAAATAAATAAAAAATATTTTTTTAAAAAAAATAGGGAAGAAAAAAAATCGAATCACAAGAGAAAACGTTCGTTAAATAGAAAATCCGCTTCTCTATTTGGAAGTTATTTTACGAAAGAAATAGTAAAATGTTCTTGGTTTCAGGAAAAAGTTTGCAAAATAGAGGTTCGACTATATTTGCTAATAAAACTAATAAAAAAGTTCCAGGAGTGTTACAGTACCCGAAACCTAATAAGAACTGGTACGATCCTTGGCCTGATATATCTGAAAACCCTTCGGTCCATCAAAAGAATGCCATGATTGTGTGTGTGGCTAAATTTTAACTTCTATACCTAAAATATTTTTTGTGTTAACACAAGTTATAGAACACATCTGAGAATTCCGTTATCATAATGCTACAAAATAGTTTATTTATAGCAAAACTTTCCAGGACGAGCAAGAATTTTCTAACCTTGTAAATTTATATAGTTATTATTAATTTCCAACATGTAGCATATCTTAAAGACTACGATTTGTTTTCCTGCGAACAATGAAACTTTCCATTTCACTGACTAGTTTCAAAACGACTGGTCCCGATAGCCATCGAATTCTCTGAAGTACGTGCAATTATTTTGACATTTCCTGTGATGCAGATATTATTTTCTTTAGAAGGTAGTGTTACAAAGTGATGAATAAAGATTTGTGTGTGTGTGTGATAAAAGAAACATAACTTCTTTCAGTTTAACAGATATATTCACACTTTTTTATTTTTATTTCTAGTTTTTTTTCTTTCCATAACGACTTACCTCTGAAATAATGCCCTCCGGAAAGAGACAGTTATTATTTTTGTTTTTATTTTAGGATACGCAAAATTTAAAAAAAAAGTAAAAATATCTAAAAAAAAATAAAGGAAAGAGAGGGAAATATATACTTATGATTTGTATGGCTCTACATTTTTATGTTTCGGTGGATATAAATTATTCTAATAACTGTTGCGCCCGCGGTAACCGAATAGTCATGTTTGCGAACACATGAGTGGCGTTGCGGGTTCGAAACCTAGAACCACTAAAGACCCGTCGTATAGAAGGGCTGATGCACGTTAAATCTGTTGAGCCTCTAAGTCAGTGATTCCCAAAGTGGTCTATGTCGACCCCTAGGGGCCTATGATGACCCGCAAAGGGTCCACGTCAGTGAAAAAATAATTTGGGGGTCCATGAGGTATAAATGGGGGTCCATAATAATGGCTCTCATTAAACCAGATCATGACTTTGATTTTAAAAGAAAAAATCAAGGGGAAACCAGATGTACTAATTTTGCAAATTTAACCCTTTTTCTACCGCATTATGATTTATTGCAGTTTTTTTACATGCAATATTTTTTTTCAGTCACTACATTGAAAATTAGGTCTATACATAAGCAAAATACTCAACTTTAGGAAATTTAATCCGTTAGATCTAGTTAATTAATTAAAGATAATAAACTGTAAAATTAATTATATGTACTGTTCACTTAAAATAAATAGTCAAATCGTTTACTAAGGTCTTCATTAACATGCAAAAAGAATAAGACACTTACCTTTTGACATTAACTATTTTTTTGGAATAAAAATGACCATCTTCGCAATCCGCTGAAAACGCCGTCAGCTGAAAACGTAAATTTCTGCTATCAAACTATTCGCCTTCCTCGCTAAAATACTCGTCATAGAAACGACGCTGGCATATATCTTGGAAGAGTGAATATGAAAGAATATACCTGCTACGTATAGTCAGAGTATTCGTAAAAATGGTTATTCTATGTAATTTTAAAGTGAGTGGCCCTTATAAGTACCGTCGGTAGATAAAGGATTAAGAAGGTTAATTTGCAGTTCCTAGGCAACAGCACACATTTTATTAAAACAAGAATCATCATTTCAGAGTTTCTTGTCAGAATTAAGCTAAAGGAGTATAATATTGTACGTCGCGAATTTTCCCAGTTTCTCAATCTGTCGCAGACAATCTGCCAGTTTAACCTACGTTCAACATTTAAATACACTTTATTCAGATTGTGAAACTATATTGGAGAATGCTTTGACTATAGCTATCCCACTGTATACAATGAATTCACATAGTCACATCGAAAAAAGAATGTCAGATTAAAAGAGGAACTGATAGGAATGGACATTAATGATTTTGAAGTAAAGTTTAGAAACTGATGTCGCATTTTTGGCTTTAAAAAGATATTCCAATTATTTATCCCGAATTATGGAACAGCTTGAGAATTTCCTAGTGAGAAGGAGTTTCAGTGTGGTTGCCAAACTCCAAAAAGAAAAAAAAAATGACTGGACATTACTAACCGATGAGATTTAGGATTAAATCTGACAAGATTGATGCCAAATGTTGAAAATTTGTTATTGCAACACCAGATTCATAACTCCTAATAAAAATATTTGTTTGTTGCTCAGATATCTTATGTATGATTTAAATTTTAATTTAATTATTAACATGTGCTTCTTAAGTTTTAAACACTATACTTCACGACAGTTAGAATTTTAAATCTTATAAAGTAAGTAGCTCTATACCAGCTGTTAAGAAGAAGACATTTAAGTTGATAAAATTACAAAAATTCAATATTAGGAAAGTAGGTGCCAACCTAAAACCGAAAAACATGGCAAGGGGTTCTATGAGACAAAAAAGTTTGGAAACCTCTTCTTTAGGTGTTCTCGTTGGCGTAGTGTGAATATTTGGAAGGGGTATCCTAGATCACACAGGTGGCGTTCTCGTCACGTGACCAGGGTTCTAAATGATGTGGCCCGTCGCCAATAGCACTTATATTGGTTTAGAAAGCGACGTAAATTAAAATTTTTAAAAAATCAACTCATAGCTTTTGCTCAGTATATAGTCAGTTCGATATCTGAGATACAATACTACTAAATTTTTAGAAGAAAATAGGAATTTATTTTTCGTATGCATTAAAATAGAAATACAAACAAATTTTGTGACAGTAAATAAGAAAGTAATGGAGGACTAAAAACTAAAGATAATTTTCGTGTTAGAAAATATGGTACAGTTAAGGTATCCGACTACGTTCAGAACCGTGATTTTGCAGAAGCGTATAAATGGATAATATTTATGATATTTAGTGTCACTTATATTAGAAAATGTATATAAAATTGTTTCAAGAATAGTATTACAATAAAAAATGATTTAAGTACAATATTTTGACAAAAAAATGAGCATAGAATGACCCATTTTCAAAATATTCTCCTTTTGTGAAAAATGCTTCTATTATAATAATATTTTACCTGTATATAGCTCATACCTCTGTACAGAGGCTCAACTAGAATTTTTGAAATATATAACTTAGAAGTGGGTTTATCCATGTTTTACGACAACAGAGGGGCGAAATTTGAAGAAAAAAACGCCGATAATTATTTCAATTGGTTGTAACTCTGACAATAATGTGAATTTTTCAAAAATCATACTTGAGCCTCTGTACAAAGGTCTAAGCTATATACAGGCAAAATATTATAATAGAAGCATTTTTCACAAAAGTAGAACATTTTGAAAAAAGGTTATTCTAAGTTAATTCTTTGCCGAAATATTGTATTTAAATTATTTCTTTTGTCAAAATGTCCTTAATTTTATACATGTATTCTAATCTAAGTGACACTAAATATCTTGAAAATTATCCATTTATGCGCTTTTTTAAAATCCCGGTTCCGAACGTAGTAGGATACCTTAAAGTTTTAAAAAGCAAAATGTCTTTTTTATTACATTTGTTCAATTGTTTCGAAAGCTGGGATAATTTATAGTTAGATAGTTAGATTTAAACCTTTATATAAACTCTTTACGCGCACGCGCGAGAATTCATAGCATAAGACTATATATATATGTAAATGTAATTTCTACTCCTTGCATATAAATTCTAAACTAAAATATGCTGTTTTAAAAAAAACGTAGTATATATGAATATTTTATTCCTGAGTATACTGAACATAATACTGAATAAAAATTAGGAAAAGAAAAACATAGCTTGTAATCGAGGCATGTTTTATTCATGTTTTAGGGATATTAAAATGTAAATTTTTTGTATGCCCATAAAGTTTCAAAAAACAGGAACAGAATATTTCCTGTTGATGGTAGTAGAAAAAGGCATTGTTTACTAACATATTATAGGAGTCAAGTAATGATCGTGGGTACATAATGCTGATTAGTTCCTATAATCGAGCTTATCCAAAAGGCGTTTTTAAACTGCACGCAAAGCAATTCCCTTTGTACAAACAGACTTCTAAAAGTTAAGGTACAACATATTTTTCAGATTGTGCATCAATATAGTAAAATCAGTTTTTATAAAAGATAGAACATCATATTAACATTGAAAACTAAAAGTTTTATATCTACCACTCCAGAGTTTCAGGAAAATCTGACTTTATAAAAGAAGCATAAATTTCCTTAAAAATAATATTTTGAGATTCCAATTTGTTTTGAATTCCAATTTCTCTAAAATCTAGACCAAATCTTAATCATAATATTTCAGAAATCATATTAAAAAATTTCTGTAACATAGAAAAGCATTTTTTAATGATGTAGAATAAAACTTTTTCTAGATAATATTCGCTGATCTAAACTAAATTCATAGATCATTGATAGCATGGAGATCGTTTTTATAGGGCATATATGTAATAAAACACTAGAAGTTTGAGGAAGATTTACACCTCGTCTTATCTGAAAGTATTATATGTAAAATACACAACATATAGATTTCTGTTTTTCATATAATTTCAACAAAACCTTTTTCAAATAGATACTTCCGTGTATTGCGATTAAATTTTTGATTGGATACAGAGTTTGATTTTGTAGTTGCTTATTATACAATGTAGTCAAATAAAGTAGTGATTGTGTTTCTCATTATACAAATGTGTTTGAAACATATCTCCTGGTGCAGAAAATTTAGATTTCGAAACGTAAGGAGAAAAACTTATCCTTATTCTTATTTAATTATTCAAATTTCTTCATGAATAACTCCGTCTCTCATAGCTAACTATTTTGTACATTATGAAATATACAATTTAAAGGTCAAACTTTTTTAAAATTTGAATTTCAAAAAGGAACGTTGCTGACCTTGAGTTACTTGATAAGTAAAACGAATTCATACGAAACAGAAAACAAGAAATTGAAAGCGTTTAATATTATTCCGTTTCACTTAAAGTTTTATGAATGTGTAAGTTTATGAAAATTTCACAACTTTGCTTTTATACGATTAACATTTTAATACCGTTAAAAATGTCTGTACATCTAGGAAAAATGCGATATTCACAAATTAGTTTACAGTAGATATGATCTATATAAAGTTTTTGTTTATAACTTATTTTATATTTTAGCAGCATGGAATTATTTTATATTAAAACTAGAAATAAATCGTTCTTTTAGAGTAAATTACTGAAATTTATTAAAAGCTCGTTTTCACATTGAAGATAAAAATGTTTTAAAGAAATGAGTTACATTTTTTGCAACGGTGATTACTTAATTCGTTTACAAAATATTATTTTTAAAAAAATGCTAATTTATCAACGAATATGTTCAACGACAAATCGACAAATATTTAGCCATGCAATTAGCCATAACTGATAATAAATATTTATATTACCAATATTTTAATATTTGGAATAATTTAATTTTATATGTAAGGAGTATTTCCCTGAAACAAAACAAAATTAATTATGTAGAGCTGAAATATATATAGATTGGGCTCTTTACGGTACATACCAGAACAACTATTTCAAAATAGTTGAGAGTCGTATAAAATATCTTACTTTTTTAAAATTTTTACCAAGAATAGTCCAGTGACTTATTTTGGTTCTGATACTGAATCTGTTTTATATGTAAAGAAAATATTAGTGTTTAGACTACAGTGGGTTCTCAACAGACCGCTATAGTGATGAGAAAATAATGCTTTATTTACATAATAGAGAGTTAAAACCCCACCAGAAGAATACACAACTTCTCCCCTACTAGAATCAAGAAAATTTTCGTGACGGGAAAATTATTTCTGTTTGTTTAACTTAAGACTGAAAGAAATTTCCCACAGTTAATCGCACACAATTCCAAAACAAAACAATTTTAAATATAAACTGGTGTTGTTGTTTTTTATTATTATTTTGAAACTTACAAAGGAATTTTAGAAACCAGTCCCAACTCACTTTGGTTGAAAATACTTTATATACATATAACTCATTTTCCTTTTTTACATGTAATTACAGGGTAGGAACTGTACACAGTTATTGCAAATTATGCAAAAATATTTATATAAGAAAACATATCCTAAAAGGACAAAGAATGAAAAATGCAAATCGGGTAAAAGGAGTTTTTAATTCTTTATGCAATAAGTATAAAATAAGTAAATTAGTTTTAAATTTAAATGGTTTCATATGTAAGTTGGCAGTTATATGCATTGTGATCCTTTTTTCTATAATTTACAGAAATAAAATTAATGAAAATAAAAAGAAAAAAAAGGGAGAAATGTACTTCCTTTCTTTAAATTAAGTTATTGATCTATTTTCATAATCATTTTTAGAATTAATTAAGAAATTTGCATGAATCAATACATTTTGAAGAAAAACTGTTACCTGAATATTTATTTGAAAAATAAACTTAAATATTTAAGAATTTTCGCTGTAACCGTTTCACTAATAGTATAAAATCTGAAAATGCATTAATTGCAGTTTTTTTTTTTTTGTTTTTGTTATTGTTTAATGCCTGTTTTCAATTAATACTATTAGTTCACAGTGGCGTAACGTAGACTACTAGTACCCTCCTACAAGATCAGGTTTAGGGCCCCCTAGAGTCTCGGGGTGTACGTTATGCCACTGTTAGTTCCAACTCTCCCTATATATATATATATCTTGTTCAAATTTTCAATCGCTAATAAAATACTTTTTATTCATCCACTCAAGTTCAAATACATTTTTTTTAAACTTTTAGTGGATGACACTTGATGTTAATACAGTTTTTTCAAAAAAAATTTATTAGCTAAATTTAATTAATGAATAAATAGTAACAAACAAAAATAATAGTCCAACACCATATATAAAAAGGAAAACCGCTCAGTTCATCCCTGTAGCGCAATGGATAGCGTGTTGGACTTTTAATCCAAAGGTCGTGGGTTCGAATACTACCTGGGATGGCCTAATTTCTGAGAATACGATGTATGTATGGATAAATAGTAACAAACATAAATAATAGTTCAACACCATATATAGAATTGAAAATCGCTTTCTATTTTGCCACTTAATATTATGATTCCGTCATGTGTATATACATATTTATATTAATTGTAATTCTTTAATAAAAAGTAACTATTAAAGTTATTAAGTAACTATGTAAAGTAAAGTAAAAAGTAACTACTAAAGTAACTACTAAAAGTAACTATATAGTTATTTGTTGACCTAAGTAGGAATTGACTTAAAAGGGTTTTTTTTATATTACTTATATTATTTAGATTTTACAGAAAATAACAGGCATAGAGAGGGAGAGAGAGAGAGAGAGAGAGAATGAATGCTCACTACACTTGTCTTTAATGTTCCACCAGGATCATTATAGCAAAGAACAATAATTCCATAAAATCGATTCATTTTTTTCTCTCGTTCTTTTTTGTTCAAAAAATTCTTTTGTTTATTCTCTGATACAGTAAACACAGTGAATATTGCTTTTTAATCAGAGAACGATCAAAGAAAGAAAAATATTAAAAAATCCTAGGATAAACATGAACCGTAGATTACATGTTCCTGAAAATAGTAACTAAATAAAAATGAGTTTCTTTTTCAGATACAAAAAATAACGTTAGCCTCATATATTTCTGTTTTACTGCAGCTTGAGCTTTAGCATATAGTTTGAAATTTTGGACGACAGCAACAATCTGTAATTAAATAAAGTATACACAATTATAACTCACGCTAAACTATGAATATGATTAGTCTAAAAGTTATATTCGAGTTAAATATTATTATAACTTAAAAATAGAACGTTTTACCTTTAAAAATTAGTTTATTTATGCGATTTTTGTCCCTCACTTAAGGTGTCCGACTACGTTCGGAACCGTGATTTTGCGAAAGCATGTATATATAAATGGATAATATTTATATTTAGCGTCACTTAGATTAGAATACATGCATAAAATTGTTTTAAGGACATTATGACAAAAAAAATTATTTAAGTACAATATTTTGGCGAAAAATTAACTTAGAATAACCTTTTTTCCAAATGTTCTCCTTTTGTAAGAAATGCTTCTATTATAATAATATTTTGCTTGTATTCAGCTCAGACCTCTGTGCAGAGGCTCAACTAGAATTTTTGAAATGCATAACTTGGAAGTCGGTTTATCCATGTCTTACGAAAACAGAAGGGAGAAATTTTAAGAAAATGCGCCGATAATTATTTCAAATGGTTGTAACTCTGAAAATAATGTGAATTTTTCAAAAATCATAGTTGAGCCTCTGTACAGAGGTCTGAGCTACATACAGGCAAAATATTAACACAATAGAAGCATTTTTTACAAAAGGAGAACATTTGGAATAAAGGTTATTCTAAGTTAATTTTTTGCCAAAACATTGTATTTAAATAATCTTTTTTTGTCATAATGTCCTTAAAATAATTTTAGACATGTATTCTAATCTAAGTGACACTAAATATCATGAAAATTCTACATTTATGTGCTTCTTTAAAATCATGGTTCCGAACGTAGTCGGATACCTTAAGAAGCCATTTTGCTTTAAGATAAAATAAACCTAATTTTTTTTTTTATCTTCACCGATCTTAAATCATATAAATGTTAACTCTCGATGCCTATTAAAAGATAAATTTCTCTTTGTGTTGTTTTTTGCAGAAAGACTGTCATACTACAAAACATGCCTCATTAAAATTTTTTTATTCAGTTCCATACCTAGAGTACCTCCCTAAATTAATTTAGACAATACTCGAATGTTTTATATAAAAGTGTTACTGTCTATTAAATTCGTAAAAATTATTTTTTTATTGAAAGCAATAATACTTATTCAGATTTTCTTTAATATTTTTCCAAGTATAGAGTGAAGTCAAGTTTTTACGTGTGGTATGCTAGGAATTTCTTATTTGTAAAACATACGCAGTTATTCGCTTACATCAGTGGTCTTCAAACAGTGTTCCACGGAACCCTGGGGTTCCATGAAGCAAACCCAGGACTTCCACGAGTTAAAATAAAATATTCGAAAAGAAAATTATAAATATGTATATATGAATCCCACGGGAGGAAACTTAAAAAATCAAATCTACGACGGGCAGTCTCTGTCTTTTTAGTAATTTCCTCCAATTTTTATGATAATATAATAAAATATTGAAACATTTTTATGTACTAAATTGCACTAAATTGTGAATGTCCTATTTATGGCCGTAGGTTCCGCAAAATAATTTTATACTTGTGACGGATCTATAAGCGATCCTTCAATTAATCCTCTTGGGAAATCTTTGGGCTATCAATTCACGTTATTCACAACCAACTCTTCGGAAGAAGAAAATCGTGTTATTCAAATTAACTTACTGTAGTCTAAGTTTTCTAGCTTGAACAGAGAGTAGGAGAGGAAATATACTCGAATCAAAAGTGAGATTGCTACTGAAGGTATCATATTTGAATTATTGTGATTAAGAACTCATTAGGCGAAAGTTTTAACGTGCCGATTGTTGACTGTGAGTAAATTGATATTAGATTAAATCTTATGATAAGTTAGATCCTTTATTAAGGTAAGGATCAAGTTTGATAGTCTCCTAATCGTTCGTGTTTTACCGTCGTTGTTCAACTTTCGTGGTTAGCATTGAGACATTCTCTTACTATTATTAGTTGAAATTGTGTCACAGTTTTTTGTGTGATAAATAAATAGATTAATTGGATCATGTCGAGTGTTTCTTCCCCACCTGTCACACATCTAGGTGCCCAAGAGAAAGGTGCTAGTCTCTCACATACTCGTTAGTGGAGTGGAATAGAATGAATTTAGACGACAGTATTAAAATCATTGCCGGTTTATCCATTGGGTGCTTGGGGCGGGCACTCAGGGGCCAAGGGGCCCGGATAAGCTGGACTTAACCAGATTTTCTGGTTATAAATTTCGATCCGCCAGTGCCAAGGGGGAGCTTTAGATTTTCAGAGCCCAGGGCTCAAAATGAGTTTAAATCGGCACGGATTAAAATTATACAACAAAACACTTTTTTTCAAATAGAAAAATGTCTGCAAGAGAGCATTTTCAAATAAGCACCTAGGCATCCAAACCAAAAAGACACTCTAGGGATATTTTACATGCCGTATAATTATACGACATGGACGCTGTCGATTTTCTGCATCATGAAAATCCACCGACTTGGGCCGGGGTCAAACCGCAACCTTGGGCGCAGAAGGGCAGCGACAAACCAACCACGCCACCCAGCCGGCACATTCCACGATGTTTAATTTAGGATTTTGAATCCTTTTTTCAATACATCAATTCAAGATAATAAATCATGTCAAATTAAAATTGAATACAAAGATTTAAATGCTACTTTTTTTTTCCTGTGTCTAATGGTATCTTTAATTAAGACATTTAATGCGGTAATAATATTTTTAGGTCTTGTTTAAGAGGTCTAATAGCATTGATTCGAACTTCAATCCTTGTTTCCCTTAACGGTCTTAAAGTTCACGGGTAAAGTTTCGTTTTTTCACGTGTTTTTTTGGTAAATGCCATCGATATGGGGACTCAGAAAAGTAATTACATACCTCTTGTACCTTATAAAAAAGAACAGAAATTTCACCAATGAATACGTATAACTCATTCAGTTCTATGTTTGATGATTTTCAAGATAATAAATACTAATCTTTTCACATGCCCGTTTTCAATTTCTCAGCAAGACGTTAATTGTTACTCACCCGATATCTCAATCGAACTTATTGACCTACAGCACCATAATACACTGAAAAGCAAACATAAGGAATTTATTTCAACTGCAAGTGATCCGCATTATTTTGAATTTTGAAAATTTGTACAAAACAATGCCCAAAATTTACACGATTTAGCTGCCAGATATGGCTGTAGGTTTGGATCAATATGTTTCTAAACAAATGTTTTCTACTATGAACATAATAAAATCAATCTTACTCAAAATTAACTGATATGTATTTAAAACGACTTAATTTTATTAGCATCTTCAAGAGAGAGAACTAGTACTGTAATAAAGATTACTTAATTAAAAAAAAAACCACAGATTCAAAAGCCGTATTAAGTAAGTACTGATTGCTTAATAAGTATTTAGAATCAAATGTTCCGAGTTACTCATTTTTATTTTATACCTAACCTAACTAATTGAACTTGCATAAAGTTTATTAACAATATAACATAAGTTTGTACTTTTATATTTATTATATTATTTTCAAATTGGAAGTGGTAAGCAAAACTATTTTTTGTCACAGGTAGTGGCACTCTTCCAGAAAATGTTGGCCTCCCAGGATTTAGTGGAATTATTGCCTGCGCAAAATCGTTATGGTTCCACTGTGTGAAGTTAGCGAAATGTTTGTTATGACTACAAATTCCTGACAACTGCTCAACTGTTTCGAACAAAAGACAGCCACAAAAGGCAAACCTTTTCACAGATTTTTTAAAATTGGAAGTAAATGCACACCCGTATTGCTTACGTAAGGTGCTCGTGGGAAAAATGTGTTGATGTATGCGAATGTTTAGGCATTCGTAAAAATGACAAGATCTCAGAGGTTTTTAATAAGATCTATATTGTATTCAACTTCATGCATAATTTAATTCTATAAAAAAAGGTACAAAAATGCTTTTGATTCTTCTGTTTCTCAAAACATCGTGGGTTGACCTCCCATACCTCATTTTCCCCAATACTCTTTCTCAGGACACCAATGCGACCTCTACTTAAATCTTCAAATTGATCTCGACGCAACCCTGGGGTTCCGCCAAACCTATCCAGGGGCTCTCTACAAATCAAAATAAAAATTCGAAAAGAAAAAGTGAATATGTATGCGAAATAGATTCATGTTATCTATGGAGTTCATATAATCATTGGAGTACCTAAAATCGTGTTTTCTAAAGAGGATCCACACGAGGAAATTTAAAACATAAATTCGGCTCCAGACAGCCTCTTTTTTCAGTTATTTCCTGCAGTTTTTATTGTGCAATAATAAAAAAAATATTAAAACATTTTTTCTTTATATGTACCTCCTAGATTATAAATATTCTGTTGCTTATGATCCAGGGTCCCACAAAATTAATTTATACTCTCTAGTGCAGTGTTTCTCAAACATTCAATATTTGCGACCCAATATTCAATCATAATTTTCTTCTCGCCCCCCTCCATACAATAACAATGTATTAAATTCTGTAATACTATACTTTGACGCTTAAACTACAATACAACTTTAACCTCTTAAGTGCCATTGGCGTATATAAACGTCTCACTCAGCCAATGCATTAAATGTCCCGGACGTATATATACGTCTTTCCGAAGTACGATCTTTTCTGTGCACTGCTATCCATAAAATTATTCCGAAGACTTTGGAATGTTATGAAAGGGCCTTGACAGTGTTTGCGACGGAATTACTTATTTCAGAAGATTTACTTATATGTTATTCTTTTTCTACCCTCCACCCCAATACACCACATACGCTCGCTTACATGTTAAAGGTTGGCATTGGGGAGCGCGAATCATGTAATTTTTAATCGGCATTTAAGTAATTATCAAGAAGAGGGTTAGACCCATGGGGTTACTGGTAATTGTTAAACTTGTTCTTTTAACTTAGTATTGTTAAATTAATTATAAAATATATTGCGGGGTACTGATATATTTATAAGTGTATTATGTCAGTGTAAATGTATACTTTATTTTTTATTATGTCAGAATGTATTTTGTTTGTTTTCTTTCAATAAATTAATAATTTTTTAAATAATCTTTTGTTTTCGACTTTTCAATAGGCTCGCCCCCCCCCTTATAGGAGTATCACGCCCCCTAGGGGGGCGCGCCCCACAGTTTGAAAAACACTGCTCTAGTGCAATGTTTTGCACACATAACACCTGTAAAATAATATTTCTCAGAGAAAACTGAACTAGAATGCATAAATCAGAAGGCTTGCCAATAAAGGGGAGGGAACAACTTATCGACATAACAACTGATTCGACGTTAAAACTTACATTTAAACAGGAACAGCTTCTAAATTTCAGGCTGCGAAGTTTGCAGAGTACATAGAAGTCTCACACACAGTTATGAACCTTTAACTGCCATTTTGAGCAACATATTTATGTTATAAACATTTCTCTCAATGCATGTGACAACAAAAATAAAATGCAAAAACAAATTAATGCAGAATATGAAATGCGACTGTAGACAGCATCAATGGGTGTAGACTTCCCCATTTGTGTAAAAAAACCACACACATACCCTTGTTACACTAAATATAATACAATGGTTGAGTGAGTGAGTGAATATTAACGTCGCACTGTTCAGCTACACGAGGGCTTTTGGTAACGGACCTCGTAAGTTTGAACCATGGTCAAGTGATGAGGACGACACCTAAGCTGGCACCCCTCCCTCTTCTAACTACCACACCACACCAACGAGAGGACGTTTGAGCTTTCGACAGATTTAACGTGCATAGCTCCCCTACACAATACACGGGTTGAAATGACACCTATTGAGCAAATTAATGCTATAAATGCAGCGTTTCTCAAACTGTGGGTCGTGCTCTCTTAGAGGGGTGTAATAACTCAACGAGGAAGGCGCGTGTATATTGAAAAGTCGAAAACAAAAATTATTTTTAAGAAATATGAATTTACTGAAACTAAACAAACAAAATACATTCTAACATAATAATAATAATAAAAAAAAAAAAATGGTGCGTGGAACGCCACGCGATAGAAGTGAAACTTCTTTGGCGACGTTTGAACATAGATTATTTGCCTTAATAATCCAAACTGACAGCTTACTTGTCTCAATCACCTAATTTACATGAAAGGGGTATTCGTAGCGAAATGAGTCTTTCTGATACCAAATCCAAAGTAGAAAGATGTCCTGGAATTTCTGGGTATAAACCATTATATTTTGATAAATTTAGTATACTTTTCCTATTTAAACTTTGTCGGCAATTGTAGCATGCTTTAATATGTCTTCTAAATTAATTCCCGGTAAAATATGTTATAAAATATTTTTGTGCTCAGCAACAGGTGTTCTCACACAAATCATCTCTAAACCACAATCTATCATAAATTGAACACCAGTGACCGAAAGGATTATCAATTAATCGCTTTTGAAAATCTTTGTGAGCATTTTTATGGGAATCATAGTCTTTGTAACGTAAGGTAGAATTTATTATTGATTTACATGCATCAGTTCCAACACGCACTAGACTTGTTGAGGGATCTGTATTTAATGCCACAGGGTGGTTCACAAAGTCCGTATTAATCTGGGCTGTCATTAGAAGATTCTCGATAGCATTCCCATCCCTTAAACTGGGCATTAAGAGTATTTTGCAGTGTTTTTTCCGTACTCGATATTCTCTCATATACTCTGATGGCGATTTGGCAGTAGCACTTGATGAATTTGCACTATTTTTCTGTTTTGCTGTCACTTTTTTGACTGGGCTTGCTGCTCGTTTTTCTTTTTTTTCTTCCACGAAACTCTTTTCCTCTTTGTGCATTTGATTTAGGCATTCTGGCTGGAACTAATAATAATTCAACGCAAATGAAAGTTAAAAAACAAATTAGCAGCCGAACACATAGCCATGTAGCCAAAAATCTAAGGAAATATTTCAAAAAGGCACGCTTTTACTGCGAGAGCTATTATGTCTACACCGTAATGCATACATGTTCCCGGGTCTGGGGGAAAAGGACCCCCAATCGGAAGGTGGGCAAGTTGAGTACGCGCATCGCGTAACGCGTAACGAAAATTTTTCCCTACCGTGCCAAAAGAAGTTAACTTTAAAAAATTCTCTTCAGTTTCTGCAGTTTTTCCTTAACCAAATGTAACTGTCATATTTCTACCGTTTCATATTGAAATCTCAGCGAGTGATAACATAAATTGTCACACTGTGCTTTTAATTTCTATCTGCATCTTGAAATGTATTTTTAATTGCCCGAAAAAGATAATATTAAATCTAAAATAAAATTTTACAAACGCTGCACGTTTTTATCAATACTGAATTTTTTGTAATTATTATTATTATTACTTTGTTATTCCTATTATAATTTTTTAAAATTAATATTTTCTAAAAATCTGACGAATATTCTATTTATTTAGATCTGAAAGATTCATGTCTTACTATAATTGTATAATACTCTAATTGGCTACAGATCTTGTAATTTTGTGCCACTATCGGATGATGAGGACAAATACCAGAGCTAGTACCAGGGGTGTAGCTACGGCCGTATCAATGATATGGGGCCCTCAAGCTACAGAGGCCCCTGCATGTGTAACTACAGTCCCACTAACAGGGTTCTTATACCTAAAAATGCCCCCCGAAAGAATTTTGATGTAGGGACCACTGAGAACTAACTGCGCCAGTGGCTGGAACATCATATCCTGGTTTGGCAACGGACAATGAACGTTAGATTCACCTAACTTCAGTTCAATTAGCTTTAATAACCTCCCAAATCCGTAATCTGTGGCTACCACCGTGATATATACTATTTATCACTATATTTTCACACTGAATTAACATCCAGTGCTTAACGCGATTGGTGCAGTTATGATTAATTCCCATGTCTAGTGAATCAGTATTGATCGGTTAGCACTCTTGCTCTTAGTATGTTTGTGCTCAGCATTAATCCATCTTTAATGCTACAAAATAATAATTTTTAAAGATTATAGAAGACACAGTGGTCTGTACGGGCGTCCCACGTATAATATGGATAATTTGTATCGTGCCATACGAGAATTATTCATTTATTTATTTAAATTATTATTTTATTTATTTATTAAATTAGTTATGTATGTACGTAATATAATTCAGAGCAATATGTACCGTGTTGTATAGGAACTATGTTTCGTGTTGTATTGAAACCGTGTTATACGAAACTTTAAAATAATATAAATCAAGGCAGTGTGTACCGTGTTTTATCGAGTCTTAAGGCAGTGCTTCTCAAACTTTCATTACTGGCTACCCAATTTTCAATCATATAATTTACATTGCACCCCGTCCCATACAGTGACAATATGTTGAATGCAATAATAATGTAATTATAATGACTTTAATTATGAACCGAAAAATTTATCAATATAAGTATTACATGTATATATTGCTTTCAAGCAATAAATATTTCAAGTTACTTTTAAGTATTAGGATAAGTATTATGTTACTTTTCATAGTTGAGAATGTATTTTATTTTGTTTCCTTTCAGCAAATTAATAATTTTGTTGAATAATCATTTATTTTCCCCTTTTCAATACGCTCACGCCCCCATGTAGGACTTTCACGCCCCCTAGGGGGCACGCCCCACAGTAAGAGAAACGCTGTCTTAAGGTGCAAAATTTTATAATTGAAGTTTCTCTCCAATAAAACATGCAAATGAAAAAGTAAGTTAGCATAAGTTTTTAATCAAAAATAAAAATATGAAATACAAAAATTAAAAATACATTAATTTTATTACAGATATATAACACAATTTTACAGCTAAGGTTGCCATCTGAAAGATAAAAAATAAATAATAATACATTTTCAACACATACTGTAAAAAAGAAAATCAGCAATTTTCAGTAGCTGTAAAAGTGGGAATTCCCCTTATAAAATCCAATTGAGAAAAATATTCAGTTGGGAATTCCCCTTATAGAATCCAATTGAGAAAAATATCCAGTTGGGAATTCCCCTTATTGAAAGAAAAATGATATTCAATTTTTTAAAATCATGTTATATCAAGACCGTATTATCTTAAACTCAAGTTTTGTGCTGTGTAATATCGAATCCGTGTTTTACAAGTACCACGTTATACAGAGGTACACTTGTATTTATAATCAAAATAGAAAAAACAGCTTCGCACTTTGAATGCATTAAAAGCTTTTTTTAATTGATGCTGTGTATATTTTGAATATGAGTCCATGAAACTATTTGTAATTTAAAATGGGTTTTTTCAAAAAAATTTTTAAAAAAAACTTCACCAAAAATAGTATACGAAAGAGAAAATTAAAATTTGTGATGTAACAAGAAATAAAAATGGTATAAACAATCTTATAACAAATAATTTCCAAGAAGAGCTGAAATAAGATTTAGTAAATGCAATAATAGTTTCATAAATATATAATGCCCATTTCAGGTCAAATGTTTTTTTCTCATTTTGTAGTGTTTTAAATGCTTTTGTAAGGGCTCCGCGTCTTCTATTTTACGTCCTTTGGTTTTTTTGGGGCCAAGAAGGCAACTTTTTTTCCAAACCAAAACCCAGAAGTGAAACGGGGGTTTGATATTTTTTAAATTCGGGTTTCAGAAGCGAGGTGGCAATATGGGGGAATGTTATGTTAGAGATTGATAAAACGTAAAGTGACAGCCAACTAAAGGTTACCCCGAAGATAGAACCATTAGGTCAAGGTGCTACCATTGCACTCAAGTAAAGACCAACTTCCTTAATATAAGATCAACGTTTGGGATTAAGGTAGGATTGACTTTTAATATTAGGACTTGCTATATTTTGGAATTAAGATTAGGCGGGTTAGATATTGATAGTGGTCGAGTTAGGTTATTTCGGTATTTTGTATTGTGTGTTTGTTCATCGTAGATTCTCTCATATATATTTGTTATCTAATCTGTTAAAAGCCTAAGTTTAAATTCTTAATAAATTCATATTAAGAACATGGACACGTCTGGTCCTTTTGTTAATCCTACACCTCTAGCTCACGCAGATAATCAAGAAGAAAGGCACTCGAGGGGAGCATCTTCACACTTTTTCTTACAAAAATCCATTTATCATATCGAAAAAAATATTAATTAGTTTAACAAAGTACAACTAATATTGTAAAATGAATCTTTCATATTTTATTTAAATGTACACTTACTTCCAAAAAGTTAAGCACGAAAATGTAAAAACAAAAATAACAAATACCTTTTATTGAAAAAATTTGGGAGAAAATAGCATATATATTTATACATAAAACAAAATCAAAATTAATACAGAAAGAAAGAATAAATTTTTTTTAAGGTTGTCAGATAATGTCATACTGGGGACTTAAGAGAATTTTTGTATAAAAATGAAAATAAACAGAAAAATGAAAAAAAAGGGCATTTAGGGTATGTGATCCCTCATCTGTATGCAAAGTTTCACCTTTTGACCATGCTTTCAATTAGGTGGTCAACCACCCAGAAATTAAGCAATCGCCATTCTTCTTGGGCTTTTAGCTCAATAAAGGGCTGGAGGTGGGGAAAAAGGAAAAACACACGGGGAGATCCCAAAGATTTTCAATGGGATTAAAGGGGGGCGAATTCCACGCCATACGCCCCAAATTCCCCTTTATTCTCCAGGTAGTTTTGACGATGTCAGTCGGGGACGTGCGTTATCGTCCATTAAAATAAAAAATAGGACCAACTTCTGCAGCGTACAATCTCACAAAGGGTTCTAGGATTTCATCTCGATACCGGACAGCCGTCACAGAACCCCCTTTAAAGATGTGAGGGGTGCGGGATCTAAGAAATCCCCCGCCCACACCAAAAGTTCCACCTCGGAATGCGTAATGTTCGGTGATTTTTGGGGCTGATTGCGTGTTAAAATCGAATTTTTCCAGAAATAATACTTTTAGATCAATATTATTCATTTTCTCGTAATTACAAATCACGTATAGAGGCCATTTTTCTTGTGTTTCGTTGTAAACATTTTTAGAAATAATAAATTATCGAAACATGTTTCATATATAATACACTGCGGGCCCAAAAACCCACCAAGAAGGGTAATGAAAACAAATTCTCTTTAAAAAAGGAAGATGCTGCGATAAAATATTAGCAAAAGCCGCGAATGACGTAGGAGAGAGAAACGGCATTTCAAACTTTGTACAAAAGAAAGCGGGTTTTTCATTCAGAAATTGATTTGAAAATTGGTTGGTTTGGAGAAGATCGTGGTATGCCTCGTTTCAGAAGAAAAAATGTGTGGCTACCAGCACGTGCAAAAATTCGAAAGCAGTAGGATAGTGACCAATTTGTAGATTTATTATTCCGCGATATTGCTATTCACATTGATCGGAATTCAACGATTGTCCTGCAAATAAAAGACCTATGGATTCAAGGGGTCATACTGAACACCCCCGCATGATCTAAATGGCCTCCCATCACTAACGTCGGAAAGGGCAAACATGTTGTCAGGTCGAACTTGCAGGATCGCACAGCCACTTGATTTGATTTACGTCGCACGCTGAAGCAGTACGAGGTCTATTGGCGACGAACTTCGTAATTCTGAACTACCGTCAAGGACGACACTTGAGCTGGCCCCACCCTCTTTGAACTTTCCCACCACGCCCAGCCCACGGAAGAACTCAGAGTCTCTCAAGATTTAAAATCCATCAGCCTTTCAACATGGCGGGTCTTCAGTGGTACTAGGACTCGACAACTTCGGCCACGAGCTCACGACCATGACCATTTGGCTATCACGGCTCATGAGTCAAGAGTTGGGCATGTTTGTTGCACGACAAGTATCCGCACAGTCGGTGCGATGGGGTCTGGAGAGTCAAGGAAAGCCTATATAGTGATCAATATTGTGGCCTATCATGATAGTACACCAAGGGTGTCAAAATCAAAAGCTAACTTGGACCAAACAAACAAGGTTTAACATTAAGTGGGCCGCAAAAAAAAAATAAAAATAATAATAATATTCATAGAAATAAACGGCAACAGTGGTGTACTCAACGAAAAAAAACTAAAATAGTAGTAGCACCAGGTCATCTCTGGTTCTGCGTGCACCAGCATGATTGATTATCCGTGCCTGGAGGCATTGAGGAAAAGAAGCGTAGCCTGCTAGCATTCGACACCGTTCACGGGCTTCGTACCTTGTGTGATGGTACGGGTAGCCATTAGGTACACGATACGAACACGTTTTGATGGCATGGTTGGTAATCTGAAAAGACAGCATTATATTTCTTAAGACTTTTAGGTCAATGGTTGTGCCTTAATTCAAAGCCCCGAAGACGTCACTTTTCAACAAGGATGATTGCCTATCATTTCCTGAACTACCTGGGCACAGAAGATGTTCGACTTTTGACCTGTCCAGCACGTTCTCCAGATCTCTCACCCATTGAAAACATCTAGTCACGGGTTTCTGAGAAATTGGGCCACCACTGCTTGCTTTTTTTTTGATGAAGTGTAGCATGGAATGACTTGTCCATATTGGTCATTCGACTCCGGTTCAACTCGATGTCTACCGGGTTGGAGTCATTTTAGCTGATCGAGGTGGCAGCTGTGTTTCTAATTTCGTACTATGCATACCCTCGAATTGCTTACAAATTTAGTCATGTTCTCTTCCTATTATGCTGTATAAGTACAATAAATAGTTTTGTGTGTGTGTTATTGGCTTTACTTCCTGGTGCTGCAAATTTAATGTGGCCAGCAGGGTATTTTATAAAGAATTGTCAAACGCCAAGACAACAAAAACGAATGACCTCAAACTGTACTACTAGAAATGTAAAATTATCTAAAAGAAAAAGAACAAGGAAACAAGTCTTAAAAATCAGACTGTCTACGGAAGCTTTGAGTAAGATGAGCTTGTTTTTGTTGCATCGGATTTCTCAAATGCAGACATCACGCAAAGAAAATCTCGTTCGGCTTTTGTTTGATGATGAATATTTATTACAAAGCTTTTAGGATAATCAAATAAAGCTCTTGAAAAAGATATCTGTTTCAATGTAATGTTGTTGTTATGCTTGGACAAATATATAAGTGCTTTGAGACTTTGCGTGTTCGAAAAATAATTAATCTTTAAAGTTATTTTCTGTTTCAAATTGCTTTAATAACACACACACACAAAACTATTTTTTGCAACATATTTTAAAATTATAATATTAATTAAATAACAGTGTTTAAATTCTCACGACATTTAACTGCTGAGATTAAAAAAAAAAAAAGAATAACTCATTATTAAAAATTAAACTGGTGGTAAAAAAACTCATAGCTTTAAGAAAAACTATAAGATATAATTACAGTAATTATTAAGAAAAACATTATGTTTCTACATTATTCACATAAATACTTTTGTCGCTCTTTAAAGATTTTTTTTTCAATTCCTACTAACAATAATAAAATATTTTTTATTCATCCATTGAAGTTCAAATACATTTTTTTCAACTTGTATTGGAAGACAATTGTTGTTAATACATTTTTTCAAATATTAATTCCTTAATTAAATATCATTCTTTAATTTTAAATTTATTCAGAGTTATTTCTGACGAAGTTATGTGGCCGTGACAGGCGTGTCATGAGTTCGAGCCTTCTGCCTCTGAAAACCCGCCATGTAGGGGAGCGATGAACGCGTTAAATCTGTCGAGAGCTCAAACGTCTTCCCGTTGGAGTGGTATGGTACTTAGGTGAGGGGGGTCACCATCTCAGGTATCATCCTCGTCAGTTGACAATGGTTCAAATTTACGAGGCCCGTCTCCAAAAGCCCTCATGTAGCTGTACAGTGCGACGTTAATATTCACTCACTGACGAAGTTAGATTTATCTGCAACTGATTGCGCCAGTAAGTTTTTCTAACAAAGTAGGAATTGACTTAATTTTTTAAAATTACTTGTTTATTATATATTATTCTACCTGTATATAATAGGATTTACTGATTCCAAGTAAATTTTCGGCTTCAGAATTATTTTCTTATGGGATCTTGCTTTATTATGTAATATAATTCATTTTCTTTTACTCTAGATGCAAAAGTGTTCAACCATGAAGTTAAGCGGCTTGTTTTTTTTGCTTATAAAAATGAATATGAAATACACTCACGGACAAAAAAATTAGCGCACCAAGAAGGAGTCGTCAAAATGAAACGAAATCTTACCTACCTAATGATTACTTTGATATAAGTAAAATTTTTAGAAAATCAAAGAAAGAGGATCATTTATTTCAGAAAAAAAGGCAAAAGAACGGAGGATCTACTATCCTGTTGAACCCCTTCTAGCGCACGATGTGATACGATCTGGCATTGAGGCATACAAGTTCTGTATGATGTCTTGAGACATTTCGCGCGCGCGCGCATTCCATATTTGCTGTAAACTTGCTTCTAGTTCGTCCTACTCGTGGGATGCCCAACTCGCCGTCCCAAATGATTCCAGATATGCTCGATTGGAAGCAAATCTGGGGATCGGGCAGGTCAAGGAAGGCTAGTAACAGTGCGAAGACAGTCTTGTGACACCCTTGCCGTATGAGGCCGAGCATTGTCTTGTTGAAGAATGGCTCCTGGGAGTCGTTGCATGAGTGGCAACACATGTGGTTGCAGGATGTCATGGACATACCACTGGGCTGTCAAGCCAAGGATCAATACTAGGGGTGACCGTGTATTGTAGGCAATGGCACCCCATACCATCACACCAGCTGTGGGAGCGGTGTGTCGCTGTAAAGCAAAGGCAGGATTGAGGCGTTCACCACGGGATCTCCACACACGAACACGATTGTCATCACTACTGAGATTGAATCTGATTCGTCGCTAAAGACGACCTGGTTCCGTTCCGCTGCAGTCCAGTTTCCTCGTGCGCGGCACCACTCCAAACGGAGGCATCGATGGGTGGGCGTCAAGGGCAGCACACGTAATGGGCGCCGCGATCAGCCAGGTGCCTTCGTGTGGTTCGAAAAGACACAGGGGCCCCTAGTGAAGATGTTATCTGTGCCTGGATGGCGGCCGATGAAGCAGTTGGCTGTACACGTGCATTTCTTACGATGTGGCGGTCTTCTCGACGACTCATGATTCGTGTAAATGACATCTCTCGGATCCACTGGTCCCAACACCTCCTCACAACACAATCAGAGCGGCTTAATTGACGAGCTACTCGTCTAGCTGACCACCCAGTTTCAAATCATGTCGATGATTCTCCTCCTCTCAAACTGCGACAGTTACTCATATTGTCTTCGAAAACGGCATAATGGCATGTGTACCGCAGCTCTTACTTTGTAAACGATTCAGCACACTAAAATAGTTGTAATAGTTGTAATATTTTAAAGGCACTGGGATAACGCTTATCCCTCCGACCTTTATCTGGAGATAGAGTTCTTGGTGTTGCGAGCTTGGCTGCTTGGTGGGCGTGATTCGCTGTCGTGGACCAATGTGGCAGGAGCATTGAGAGGGCACTAGGCATTTGATTGGCTGTTGGGAGTGAACTTGGAGAGAATTTACTTAGAAAAATTTTGAGATAGTTAAAGTCTATGGAAATGAACGAAAGAAATAGAAGTTTAGGAAGGAGAATTAAAAAACTCATAGCATTGGTCAATTATAAAGAAAAATTAGCATTTATCAAGCAGAGCATCTACAAATGTAGGCCTGAGCATTGTTTTTTTTGGCTTTTTTCAGTTTGGGTAAAAGTTGCATTATTTCAGGATCTTTATTTTGTGAAATTATTGACAAGCTCAAAAACGGCTAAGCCCTTTTATTATTATCTTCATTAAGGTTTCCCTTGGGGTTCTTTGTATTATTTTTAAATTTCCTTTTTTTTCTTTGGGTTTTCTATTGGGGTGGGGGTGGGGAGGGGGCCCCGCTAAATGTTAGGAAAAAACCCTTCCCTACGAATTGTAGAAAATTTTTTTTGGATTTGATAGGGCGAGCCCTTTTTGGGGTTGGGGTTTGTTTTAAAAAGGCCGTATGGCCGTAATTTTGGCAATTAATGCAGAATGGGTTTTCCTGTCTCTTTTTTGATAGTGCACTGTTTGGTGGTGGGGGTTTTACCGCATTTAAGGATCTTGTTTTAAGTGGCAGTTTCTGCCGTGTGAAAAATTGTTGTAGCAAAGCACTGCGTGACTCCTAACTTCTACTTTAACTTGCATGTAGCCAAGGATTTTAAATCAAAATTTTAGATTTGGCGTTGCGCGGGAGAGTAACTTGAAGAATGGGAGTTTAGCTTTGGTTCTTTTAGAAATTATTGCTCATTTTCAGCAAAATCCTTGTTCCTCGAGGTCGATTCAGCACACTAAAAGCTTTGGTTACCTGTTTTATACTCCACGGAGAACGACGTTAAACGCCCTCTACCGGCTATACGTACTGCGCAATCACGCTGCATTTCTAATCATTTGCATATCTCCCCGTCATGTAGCTTCTCATGCCAAGTTTCGTTACGAACCCGCAATTATTTCTTGATGCGCTAATTTTTTTGTCCATGAGTGTAGGTAAAAAGTTATAGATACTACTGTAATTTAAATGATACGAATATAGATAAGATGTATATGTACATATATGGTGTATCAATGAACAAAAAAAAAACTAAAAGAAGTTAGTTAACTTAAATGGGTAATTAACCTCAAAAAACGAATTCATCCATTATATAATCCAACTTTTAATGGCTTTTTCTTTATAAATTTTTTTCCCAACAATTTGTACAGCATTTTTACGGAAAAAAAAAATTCAATTACTTTATTGATGTTTTGCCTTCAAATGAAAGTGCATTAGTTCTTCCTTGTAAAGTTTAGAACTTTTTTAAATTAAACAAGAACTCGCATCATTACTTTTGTGCTAAAATAAATTCAAAATCTTGCTAAAAATCGGTTCGCCAAACTCAGATCACTTGCCGCCTGTAATCGTACGAGTAAGGTTAATGACATGTTATCACCAGTCATACTGAAAGCTATCGGATGCACTCGTATCGCACATGCAGCTGCGAGTCCTTCACTTTGACAGATGTAATGAAAAATGTTTCAGAGATGAACTACTTTTTGTAACAGATTGTTACTCTGTCTGTCTTTTCAATATTTATTTTTAAGCAGAAAAAGTTAAAAAAAAATCCTAGTTATCGAAACTTTGTTTAAGGTATCCGACTACGTTCGGAGCCGAGATTTTTGAAAAGCGTATAAATGGATAATATTTATGATATTTAGTAATCACTTAGATTAGAAAATAAATATAAAATTGTTTTAAGAATAGTATTACAATAAAAATTATTTAAGTACAATATTTTGACAAAAATGAACATAGAATGACCCATTTTAAAAAATATTCTCCTTCTGTGAAAAATGCTTCTATTATAATAATATTTTGCCTGTATATAGCTCAGAATTTCTCTGTACGGGCTCAACTAAATTTTGAAATATATTACTTAGAAGTGGGTTTATCTATGTTTTATGACAACAGAGGGGAGAAATTTTAAGAAAAAACGCCGATAATTATTTCAAATGGTTGTAACACTGAAAATAATGCGAATTTTTCAAAACTCATAGTTGAGCCTCTGTACAGAGGTCTGATCTTTATACAGGCAAAATATGATTATAATATAGAAACATTTTTCATAAAAGGAGAACATTTTGAAAAAAGGTTATTCTAAGTTAATTTCTTGCCGAAATATTGTATTTAAATCATTTTTTTTGTCCAAATGTCCTTATATATAAAACAATTTTATGCATGTATTCTAATCTGAGTGACACTAAATATCATGAAAATTATCCATTTATGCGCTTTTTAAAAATCTCGGTTCCGAACGTAGTCGGATTCCTTAAGGTTTGATTCCATTTTGAAAGTTACTGAATACTTTTTACAATGCAAAATGCCCCCATAAATTAATATTTAATCTATATCTCCATATATATATATATTCTTAATCTTCTCTGTTTTCTCGAGAGATAATATTTTCTTATTTCGGTATATTAGTTGTATACTTGAATTTTTTCAGCTGCTATTACATAAAGGAATAATTTTTTGCATTTCAATTCAAAGAAGCAAAAAGTATTTTTTTATATATAAATCTGAACAGGTTGTTACACTGTTTGTCTTTTCGATATTTATTTTTAAACAGAAAAAGTTTTAAAAAAATCCTAGTTACCTAAACTTTGTGTGTTTAAGGTTTGATTCCATTTTGAAAGTTACTTAATTCTTTTTATAATGCAAAATTCCCCCAATAAATTAATAATCTATATATTCACATATATATATTCTTAATCTTCTCTGCTTTCACGAGAGATAATATTTTCTTATTTCAGTATATTAGTAGTATACTCTTGAATTTTTCAGCTGCTATTACATAAGGGAATAATTTTTCGCATTTCACAATTCAAAGGAACAAAAAATATTTTTTCTATATAAATCTGAAAATAGGAAAAAGAGAATTTATCTAATCTTGTTTTTTCTCATCTAATAGTGCATATAATTTTAGTACAGCATATTATGAATAGCTCTGTATAAGTCTAATAAGGAAAAGTTTCAGTGTGGCGTAACGGTGAATATTAGTCCCCCCCTGCAAAGTCAGGTTTTGGACCACAAGTCGGATCTTACAAAGGACTGCAAAGCCATACTTACTTGGCGCCAGTCAGACTTTGAGCCCTTTAGAACCCTGCCCCCGCACACCGCTATATGGGGGATGCATGGGTGTACGCTATGCCATTGTAAAGCTTATTTTTTAACATTCATGTTAAAACAAATAGCACTGAGTATTCTTTTTCCTATTTTGATTTTTAAATTCTTTGCTTTTATTTTTTGTTTTGTTTCAATGAACTAGAATCTTTCACCATTTATTTTTGGTACCTCAAAATAAATGAATTTTCGCAGAATTTTTTAATGGCTGCCGCACAGGTAATCTAAAATATGTTATTGCAATGGTTTTGGTATTAATAATGTAAAATATTTTTCTTGGTATTCTTAATCCACATTTTCCCCATCAAATTTCATTAAACTTTCTAATGTAATTAATATTGAAAAATTCGAGAACAATACTTCTAAAAGGAATAACGCGTGGGAATCTCATTTCTAGATAAATTAAATATCATTCTTCGAAAACAATTTTTCAATTTCAGCCTGGTATATTTTTAAATTCTTAATACTGATTTTTTTTTAAGGACGAAATGTATTGAATTGGAAAATTGTATTCTTTATAACCTTTCAAAAGAAAGAAGTGAACACGTTCTTTTGCAAAAAAAAATTAAGTGGAAATAATTATCAATTTTATTTCTATAGAAATTCCCATGCATTGTTCGAAGAAGTGCCGGCTGTAGTAGTTTTGCCGCCCCGGAGAAAAATGGAAAATGCGACCGCTCTCTCCAGAGAAAAAATAAAAACTAAAAGAGATAAATTGTTCACATAGATAGATACACACCTATAAAACTTGAATAATTCTTGCGAACGAAAAGGCAGCATAACATTATATCAGTAGTGGACACAGGAATTTTTCAAAGGGAATTTTTCCAGGGTTGGAAGTCCACTATTCTCGTATCATGCTCCAATATGCCGCCCAACATATTCTTTCGATTTTGTCGATTTTCGAGAGCAAAAAACAGTAAAAAGTTAAATATTGAATGGATAATTAGCATTAAATGTTAAAACTAATTATTAATAACCAATACTTAATTAAATTTCACATACCATATACGTAGGTTTATCAATCGGAAAAAAAAAATCCAAGGGCCCCAAAAGGGGGTTTCAACCCCGGCCCCTTTTTGGGTCCGGACTGCATTATATATATTATTTTAAATCAAATAGAAAATAATTCGAAATTAAGAACAGAATTACTTGTTGTTAATTCAAACGAGTAAAAAATGTAAGAAAAAGAATCGCTCATTTAAGCCATGCCCCTTTCTTCTGAAAAGAGTCTACTGATGGTGGGATCACAAACTTTTATTTTACCTAATAGTAACCACACTCAAGGCTAAAATAAAACATCTCCTGTGACTCTCCGTCTACAAAAAGCTCTTATTGCCCCTGTCCCCTTTTGGATAACTAACACCGGACGCCGTATGGGTAAAAGAAATGTCCGTTGTGGCCATACTCCGGGATGGAGAGAAAGTTGGTAGTGAAAGATGTGTAAAATTATCGAATTTCATGATTGAACATATACCTCCGCCTCGAACTCTCATAAAAGAAAACTGAAGTTAAACATGCAGATTATAAAATAAGGATGTAGATACAATAAATAAAATACCAAATTCACACCCACATTATTATTTCAGAAAATATATCAATTTTTTTAAAAAAAAATATTTTTCAAATTCAATCAAATGCCACCTTTAGAATTTGCCGCCTCAGTGGGGGCCCGGTTTGCCCCGGCTCTAGAGTCCCCCGTTTGAAAGCCTATATTTAAGTATACGTTAAGTTTTTGTTTTAACAACTTAGAGTGGCCGCACCTGCTTAGTGGTAATGGTGACGAACTTATGACCGGTGTCATAAGTTTGAACCCTTGTGCCACTTATGGAGGCACATGAGTGCTGATGCACGTTAAATTTGTTGAGTTTAAAGTCCCCCCGTTGGCATAGTATGGTAGTTAGAGTGGGATGCCAGCTTAGATGTCATCCTTATAACTTGACCGAGATTCAAAATTACGAGTTTCGATGTTCGTTTCGTGTTGCTTTACAGAGAGTGTGACGTTAATAAACACTCACTCCCTAACCAAGGTCATCTCGAATTTATCTTCAAGATATAACCTTGACTCAGCCCACTCTCATCCAAATGTAATATAAAATTTATTTATTTTTTCCCCACAATCCAGGATAATGAATTAGTATTGATTTTTGATGCCAGAACTCTCTCGGTATCCATTTCTGAATTCTACTTTTAGTTCTTCGTTCGTTGTCATTCTACAATTTCCCCTTCAAATTTTTGAGTTTAATTACATATTTGAAAGGATCTGCGAACCCACTCGATTTTCTGCAAAATGTCCTGGGTCACTCTTAAAAATAACATGAAGAACGTGTAAGTGTTGGCGGCAAGCAAAGCCCCGTTGCAAAGTCAAATTTTGCCTTCAATATTTTATAAATTGGATAAATATGTATTTGGCGTTAGAGTCGGGCTTTCCCCGCGGGAGTTGCGGGGTTGCACGTTACGCCAGTGGCAGTAAGTGAATCTTCCTGTTTTGTAGATGGTTTTAAAACTTCTTTTTCAAAAACTTCAAGGCAAATGATACACATCGGACGTACATCGTCGACCGTAAATTTGAGTAAAAAAATAAGCCAATATTTTAAATTTTCCCCAATTGATCCTGATTAAAAAAAAAAAGTTCTTTTTTTTCCCTTTTTTTTTTCGAAGGTACACAAGTTCCTATTTCGCTTTATTTTGAACATTGAAATGATATTTAAAAAATTCGATAGTGTGTCTTGTTTGTAGTTCATTTCATTAAAGATAAAATAAATAATTTTTTTTTTTTTGATACTATCAAAATATTAAAAATAATCAATATGCTTACTTTTATAACCCGTTCACAGCTGAATATTAAGCAACGTTGACTGAAATATCAAGTATACAAAATTGGGGTTTGGGGGTTTTAAGCAAAACCACTAAAAAAGGGCATGACAAAATAGGGGCAAAGCCAGGGAATACCGAATTTCCGACTCTTCACAAAAATGGGTGCAATTTACTTTTGTGTATAGTAGAATTATTGCAGTACCTCTTCCTTCTTCTGCACCCAAACCCAAATTTAAGGGGGCCGCGGTGGAGTGGAAAGGTATCGGATCGGGGGGCCCTTTCACGAGTTCAGCCCAGTACCCTAAAGACCCGCCTGTAGGGCAGCGATCCGTTAAATCTTCAGGCTGAAAGTCCTCCCGTTGGGGGGTGGGTAGTTGGGAGAGGGTGCCAGCTCGGGTTCGTAAACGTCTGCCATGGTTCTTACGTGGTCCGTCCCCAAAAAGCCCCTTTAGCTGAACGTGCGACGTTAATTTCTCAATAAATTTTAAAATTGAATTAAGGGGGACATTTATAGCGAGTGGTAAATATTCGTCCCCTGTTCACCACGGGGGTTTGGGATGGACCCTTTTTTAAACCTGGTAAAAATCACTGACGATACCTGGATTATTTGCGCAGATAAATGCAGGATAAAACTTCATCCCCTCAGTGCAACACAAAACAAGTACGTACAAGTACACACACACACAGTATTACATTAAATTACTAAAAAATCTAACTTAAGGTATCCGACTACGTTCGGGAAACCTTTATTTAAAAAAAGCATAAATGGATAATTTCGATATTTAGGGTCACTTTGTATTGACTACATGTATAAAATTGTTTTAAGGATATTTTTTACAAAAAAAATTATTTAAATACAAATTTTGGCAAAAATTCTTAGAATAATTTTTTTCCAAATGTTCTCCTTTTTTTGAAAAATGCTTCTATTATAAAATATTTTACCTGTATATAGCTCAGACCCTCCACAGAGGGTCAACTAGAATTTTTTAGAAAAAAATTTTCAGAGTTACCCCCAATTTAAATAATTTTTGACGTTTTTTTTTTTTAAACTTGCTCCCTCTGTTTGGAAAAAATGGAAAAACCCCCTTCTAAGTTTATATTTTAAAAAACTAGTTCAGCCTTGTACAATTTTTGGCTATAGACGCAAAATATTATTATAATGGCATTTTCACAAAAAAAAACATTTTAAAAAAATTTTTCTAAGTTAATTTTTGCCAAAAAAAATTATTTAAAAAAATTTTTTATTTTCTAAAACAATTTATACAATTCTATCTAAGTGACACTAAATATCATGAAAATTATCCATTTATGCGCTTTTTTAAAATCATGGTTCCGAAAAGTAGAAAAATGAGCAAAAAAATAATAAAACAGTACCGGACAAAGTAATACAATCACAGTAATATATTAAAAAACTTTAAGGCTTAGGTCTAAAATTATATGGTTAAACAAAGTTTTAAGGTGTCAACCTTTTCCTTTATTTGCCTTTTTAACAGGGCTGAGATAAAATTTAGAAGAGAAAAATGTTAGTTACATTGTAAAAATTTAAAAGTATTAAAATTAATTCCAAATCCATTTAGTCCAGTATTTAATTGGTTTGTCCTGTCTTTGGATTTAACAGCAGGATTAAACGCGTATTTTAAAACACCATCGTTTTCCTTTTTTGCTCGGTATTATAAGGCAGAAAGATACGAATTTCCTCATAAAATATTAGAAGTGAGAAACGCACGCACTCACATACATATATAAAATTTATATTGATATTGGATGCGTTTATATGATAGAAATCTGTTATCCCTCTTGCATATTTTTTTATGTAACCTTTACACAATTTATTGATTCCAGAAGATAGAACAAGTTTCCGTTTGACGTAAAACGATCTTTCAGAGTTGTAGATCTATATTAATGAAAACATTTGTCATAGAGATTTTTTTTCATTTCCACACACACAATCTTTATAAATCATTTATAGCTGTAGATGTTATTTGCTGAACTTGGCTGATCGACATGCTTTCGCAATTTACGTCATTCGTTTCTGAGTAATGATTTAAATATCTATTTGAATTAGCTTTTATGAAGACCTGAAAAGTTCATTAATAAATTGAATAATTTGAATCACAGAAACAATAAATTTGCAACAGTGTTGTTATCAATTTGCATGAGCTTAAGATTGCTTTTTGGTTTTTAGACCAGGGGTTCCCAAACTTTTTGTCTCATGGACCCCTTTTGCTATGTTTTTCGGTTTGGGGAAGACCTCTGTTTACCTAATATTGAATTTTTGCAAATTTGTCCACTTAAATGTCTTTCTGATAGATGATATAGAGCTACTTACTTTAAAGATTTAAATTTCTAATTGTTGTGAAGTATAATGTTTAGAGCTTAAAAAACACACATGTTATTATTAGTTAAGTTAAAATTTAACTATAATTCATAAAATAAGTGATCTACAAATAAATGCTGTTAACGGGAGGGATGAATAGGTTGCTTCAATAAAATTTTTTCAACATTTGGCATGTCTTGCGTCAGGTTTAACCCTAAATCAGTATTTTAAAACAAATTGGCACCCAATATTGAATATTTTTCACCCCCCATACAATAACAATGTATTGAATTCAGTAATATTTATATTTGACGCAAAAAGCTACAATAGACTTTAACCTCTTGGGACCACCGGCGAAAAAAAAAGTCCCCCACTCAGCCAAAGCGTTAATTGCCCCGGACGTACATATACGTCTTTTCGAATAGATCTTTTCTGTGCACTGCTATCCATAAAATTTTTCCCGAAGGTTTGGGAATGCAAAAAGGGGATTTTGGAATGTTTGCGAAGGATTTACTTATTTCCGGTTTTTTTTAACCCCCCCCCCTTTTTCCGCTGTGGTGTCGTTTGGGGAGCAATTTGCAACTTTTAACGGATATAAAAAGGGATTAATTATAAACCGTACAAATTATCAAGAAAGTGTTAATTTTTAATAATTTTATGCCGACAAGCCATGGGGTCATTGGTAATTATTAATGTTGTTCTTGATTTTAGTACTGTTAAATTTAAGTACATTGGCAGTACTGATACATTTATAAGGTATTTTTCTGGTAAATGCGTATTTTATTTTTTTTTTGTCAGAATGTATTTTGTTTGTTTATTTTTCAGTAAATTAATATTTTTTTAAAAAAAAATAATTTTTTGTTTTCAACTTTTCAATATGCCCACCCCAGATTATCACGCCCCCCTAGGGGAGCGCACCCCACAGTTTGAGAAACACTGCCCTAAATCTTTTCGTAGTGTTCAGTCTTTCTTTTTATTTTGGAGATTAGCAACAACCGCGCTGAAATTCCACACAAAAAGCAATTAAAAACGTCTTCAGATACTCCATAATTTGGGATAAATAACAGGATGTCTTTTAAAAGCCAAAATTGCTAACATCCGTTTCTAAACTTTACTTTAAGATCTCCTTTGGTGTCTATTCCGATCAGTTAGTTTTCCTTTTGAAATATGCCATATTTTTTTTCAACCCGACTGTAAGAATCCATTGCCTACTAAGGTATAACCATAGTCAAAGCATTTTCAAACCTATTTTCAAAAAATCTGAATAAAGGACATTTAAATGATGAATGTAAGTTAAAACGTCATTTTCCTGGCAGATTGCCCGTGACAAATTGAGAAACTGGGAAAATTCGCGACAACCAATATTATACTCCTTTAGCATAATTCTGTCAAGAAAAGCTGAAATGATGGTCCTTGTTTTAATAAAACTTATGCTGCCACCTTGTAACTGCAAATAAACATCATTGAATTTAATAAATATATAAATCTGTTAAATAGGTAAATTCTAGTTTCCATTTGATTAAATTTTCTCTTAAAATTAAAGTCAAAATGAGAGCCACTATCGTACACCCTCATTTACATCTCATGGACCCCGAAATAATTTTTTCGCTGACATGGACTCCTTGCAGGTCGTTATAGACCCTTAGCGGTCGATACAGACCACTTTGGGAGTCAATGTCTTAGACGAATAAAATAGCCGAATATAATCATGATATTCTTATCAGATCTTTCTTCTGTTATTAATACTTCATAAATTAACTGAATTAATTCAGATTCATTGCCTTCTAAATAGTCGGACAGCCAAAATTAATTGGAAAAAATATTTCTACCCTGCACAAAACAATATTAAATTATCTATTATAATTCTGAATTATTTTTAAAATATCCTCTCATTAATGATTTTTATATGAAAAATGTTAAACTCAAATTTATGGTAATGGATCTTGACATATATGTATAATATGTTTATGTTTTACTTCACTTTAAAAAACATAAATATAAAATAATTTCAAATTATATCCCAGACATGTGAATTATGAGAATACTAGCTTGGGAATCATTTCAAAATATTTGTAAATAGATTTTTTATAAAGAATATTTTTCTTTTCAATATTAAATATTTGTCTAAAGTTTTATATAAAGGCTAGAAAGGTTTTTTTTTAATTTAAAACAATTTAAAAATTATATATATATATATATATATATAAAACATGTAAACTATTATTATATTTCTCCCTGGCGGAGAATTATGTAGGTTATTATATGTTTCTCCTTTCAACTCCTTATTTTAGTTAAAATATGATAATAAAAACATATTTCTCTTTGATTTTATTTTTAGGACCAGTTCGTGTTTCAATAAATAATCGTAAAATTGAAAGCAAAGTCAATAAATAGAATTAAAAACGTACGATAAAATTAAAAAATAAATAGACGTAGAGTTGATTTATGTATGCATAATTATTCGTACATCAAATGTAAATAGTCATTTTAAAAAAAATGCTGTGGGTGATTATTATGGAAACTGTTAGAAAAATAAGATATTGTTGACAATATATATCACACTTGTTACAACTAATGCTAGGATATTAACTTCATTGCATTGATTTAATAAGTGTTTTGTTAGAAACTAATTTTTATATTACTGCAACAGTTACAAATGCTATTTCAGAGTGGCGTAATTGCGACAGCAGCAGCTGTTTTGAATTAATTATTTGTTATGCATGACCTAATTTTTGCATCCAAGGTTTCGCTTTTATAAAATGAAAAGCGTATAAACGCATGCAGTTTGTTTTCATATATAAAAGTGATGGAGTGTTGTCGAACCAGTTTTTGCATCTGCCATTTGAGATCTTTTGATTTATGGTTATCTGTTTTTATAGTCGGAGTATTTACAAAGTGATTTTTTGATATAATAGATTCTAGTTTGACAAAAAAGAGAGACGAAAATCTAGAAAAGATAAATCAGAGAAAATAAAATAAATTTAAAAAATGTCATTGCATTATTCGAATTATAAACTATTCACAAGTGATGAAATCTACAATAATGATTTAAATCGTTATTACCATTCTAGAATTAGTTTATGTTAGAACAATCAATAATAAATTTTTGGATCTGTGTTAATTTAACTGTATTTAAGTTATATTTAATTATTTTATTCACGCATTATCTACTGAAATAATAGAGAATAAAATATTTTTATTACAAAAATGTTGGTTCTTGTAGCTTTTTAGGTTTTATAATCATTTTATTATTCTATTTTTATTTTTCAAAATGAATATATAAAGGTCCAAGCTAATATGTATATACATATATAAACCTTGAGTGATCTATTTTTAGCTAACAGTGAATTGAATTGAGAAAAATTTAAAAGACAATGAATTATTATGCGTAAATTGAATAAAAATCATTTGCATAAAACAGCTGATATAAAATCTCATCCATCTGTAGTGATACAATAGAATCTCAAATATATATATACAAGTATATACTGCAGAGGAGTTGCTAAAGATTTGAATACTAAAATTTAAAAATTAATAATTGAAATTTTGGATGCGAAAAAATGGTACCTATAAAGATAACAGACTGAGAACTGCTTCATGGGGTTGGGACCAGTTTTTTAGCTGCCCCCTTCTGTTTATAATTCTTAGAGAAATCCTATGGAATACAATGAATAAATGTTCTGAATCCCTTATTTGTTTAAAAAAAAACGGTATGTACCAATAAAAGTACTTGAAAATGCTTAGATGACTACTCGAATCAAAGAAAAATAAACCAGTTACTGCCAGATCCTGAGATCTAAATGCAAGTTCAAAGCTTGAAATAAAAAGGTTTATTAGTAGTAAAATAATTTATAATTATTAAAAAATTACTGAAAAATGGATGAACTAAATTTCATCAACATATTAAGAATATTTTTATAACTATCTACGCAATAATATCAATATACAAATAAAGAAATATTTTGTTAAAATTATTTCTATATGAGCTATAATATCGTCATCTGTGTGTGATATGACAGGGTAGGTCTGAAAATGAAGAAAATTTTCAGATAGCTCTAAATATTTATATAATATTTATTAAAAATATAGCATCCAAATTTTCACGATAGAATAAATTAATTCCAATTGAGGAATGATTTTTCAAAAAAAGGTGATTATACTTATAAAATTAATTTGGTAGTTTAGTTGGGGAAACATAATAAATATTATAGTGTTAAATAATAAACTAATTTTTTTTATTAACATAATAAACTGCTATAGTTCTGATGTTTTCTGATTTAAGAAATTAAGAATATGTTGTATTCAGTGGCCCACACAGAAATTTTTCAAAGGGGTCAACTGTCGAAAGCTCAACATTCTCGTATCATATTCCATTACGTCGCCAAACATATTTTTTTGATTTTATTGATTGTCGGAATCAAAAAACAATAAAAATTTAATTATTGAATAAATAATTAGTATTAGTTAATAAAATAAATTATAATTAATTATTTTACATACTATATACATAAGATTATATTCAATCGAAAAAAAAAATCAAGGGAGGGGGGTCCTGGCCTTCCTCTCCTTGTGTGTGCAATTGGTTATGTTGAATATTATTTATAATATGTAGTATATGGTTAGATAGGGGGTATAAACAAGTTAATTACAAGTAATTCTTTTGAAAATTAATCTTTCTGCGTATTCTTTTGCTGCAGTAATTAATCTTTTAATTTTGTCTCTCTCTCTCTCTTAAAATGTATAAATTTTATTTCTTTAAATTCTAAAATACATTTTTACACTAAAAATAATATCTTTTCTATGCGAGTAGACATGATTTAAAAGACAGCTGAACTTGCTTTTCAAAATCCCTCAAACATGTCTTGAACTTGAATATTATAATTTTTACATAAATAAGAATGAATGAATAAAATTTACTTCAAGATAGTGAAGAACATTTCATGCTTAAATTTAGGTTTGATCTCGATATTTCATTCTCTTTTTGGCTATTTTATGAAGTAATCACATTTGTGTATAACTTACGTCATTCGAGGTTTTTTCAACATTGTTAGCTCTAACACACGAGCACGAAAATAATCCTCGCTACTCAAGGACACGTATAAAGATAAGCAGCGCGTGTGCGTCTACTTTTTTTTTTTTTTGTCTTATGTAGTTCTTATTATGAAGTTATTTGTCTTATGTAGTTCTTATTATGAAGTTATTTGTCTTTTGTAGTTCTCTTATTATGTTATGTATATTAAACGATTTAATATACGTTTCGGTTAAAAATACAAGAAGTCATTCGTAAAAGTCATGGGCATTAAGCAATGAACTAAAAAATTAATGTCCTTTATCTACAATTTGCAAAAAAGTACCGATTCTTATTCAAAAATAAAATACTTTTTTGTACAAAAATATCATGCAGCCTTTTTAACTAGCTTCTCAGCTGAAAAGATATTGTATAACTTTGCATGTATAAGCAATATAAGCATATAAGCGATATGTATAAGCAGTAGAAGCATATGATATTATTATTGATTTGTGAGACCAGTATCCAGTGCTTTTTTTAATCACTTTTACAGTAATTTTAAAAACATTTTCTTTAACAAAATAAGCTAAAAGTTGAAATGTTGCGTAATAATGATGCAGTAAATCTTAATGATTTAGAATTATTGATTGTGATTTTTATATCAGAAAAACAATGTTGTGTTTTTTAGTTATGTGTCCTTTAATGTTTCTGTTATTTTTTTGCCCATCTTGTGAAGTGATGTTTTTACAGCATTCCATACAATTCTGTTTTACAGGAAATTTTGTGGCTTTGGAGCTTAGTGATCACGGTCACGAACTCGTGGCCAGCGTTGTCGAGTTGCGGGCGCGAGTCCTATGCCACTGAAGACCCACCGTGTAGAGAGGCTGAAGTACATTAAATCTGACACTGCTCAAAGTTCTCACGTTGGCATGGTGGGGAAGCTAGGAGAGTGGGATGCCGGCTCATGTGTTGCCCACACAGTGGCGCATACAAGGGGGAGGTCCTCGGGTCCGGACCCCCCATCCCAACTCCATAACCCTCGATTTTTTTCCCGATTGATTATAATCCTATATATATAGTACGTAAAATTTAACTAAGTATTTGTTTTAAATAATTAATTTTATTAATTAATGCTAATTATATATTTATTCAATAATTAATTTTTCACTGTTTTTTGTTCCCGAAAATCGACAAAATCAAAAGAATATGTTGAGCCGCGAATTGGAGTATGATTCGAGGATGGTGGACTTTCGACCCTGGACCACCGCCCTAAAAAAAATCCTGTTTGCGTCACTGTGCTCTCGTCATTTGACCACAGTTCAAAATTGCGATGTCCATCGCCAATAGCCCACAGAATGCGCAGTTAATAAACACTCACTCTCCCGGTGATTTCGTTACCCGTCATTTAGTTCAATCCCAGTGGCATAACGTACACCCCCGCAACCCCCTCATCGTGGGGAAGACCAGGATTCTAGAGGGCCCAAAGCCTACCTAATACCAGGTACGTACCCTTGGTAAGAACCTTTTGGGGCCCAAAATCTGACTTTGCAAGGAGGCCTTAATATTATCCGCTACGCCACTATTCGGTCCCATTGAATATAGTTAAAAGAACACCTTCTATACGTAAGAGAAAAGTATATATAAAATTCGTAAAATATCACCATTGACCATTCATTAAATTTTTAAAAATTAATGGCTGCGATAGAAAAAGATTTTTTTTGTTGTTTTTAACTTTTGCTTTATTTCTGGTTTTAATATAACGCATTTGGGAAAGAACTGTTTCTTCCTGGAACACCGAATTCTTGGCCTCGCCTAAAGCTTTGTGGACTAAAAGGTTTTTTCCGACCATTTATCAACGGCTTAAATGTAAGAGTTTTGTTACTGATTTCAAGTTATCCCAGATTCTAACAGGACATGGAAATTTTAATAGTTACTTATCTAGATTTAGTTTAATTGGTAGTGATATTTGTTCTTGTGGTCAGGATGCTGAAACTGTGGAACTGTATTGTTGTATTGTAAACTTTATTTCTGTAAAAGAGAAAATTTTAGAAAGGAGTTGAAACGTTTAGGTATTTCCTGGCCACCTGTTTTGTCTTTGTTGATTAAATGTACTGAGAGCCTAAATGTTTTAAGAAAATTTGTCTACTGTTTAGATTTTTAAAGTTTTATATATATTGGTACCCCTCCCTTTTTTATATTTGTGTATTTCCACTCTTCCTTTTTATTTTTGTTTTGTCTTGTTTGTTTGTTTTTCCCTTTTTTTTCCCTCCAAATTTGTTTTGTTATGATTTAATTGAGTTACCACTTACGTCTGTAAGCCTCATGTTATGCATTGCGGAGCATGAGGAGTTTTGCAAATAAATTAAATAAATAAAAAATATATATATATATCGCATGCTGTAGTTGGAAAATATAAGATTCATGTAACACGTAAAGATTTTCAGGCGCTTGAAACTAAATGCCGTAAAATTCGGTGTATAACGCGCACCCATACTTTAAAAAATTACATTTTTTAATTTTAAAGGTATATTCTCCGCATAACGCGCACCCCCTTTTTTACGAAGGAAAACCTGGAATGCATGTGTGCAATGCTGTTAATGTGTTAAAGTCATTTATTCAAGTTATTAACCCAGACATTTGAAAAAAAAATATAGTATACTTCTAGAACAACCCCTTAAGTTCATAAGGTCATTCATTTCTTTTAAGTAAACAGTATTCCGATCCATATAGAACTCTAATTTTTTTATTCTCATCACTTTTTATTTTTTTATTTTTGAAGCTATCATTTTTATACCCGGCGTATAACGCGCACCTGTAAATTTCGATCTCATTTTTTGTGCTAAAAGTGCGCGTTATACGCCGGATTCTACAGTATATAAAAATACAATACTAGAATGAATCGAAACCATTTTGCTTTAATGGGACTCGGAAAATTCTATTGATTATGATAAATTCTGAAAATTGCTATTTATAGGAATATTGTCTCAAAGCGTACATTAATCATGTAAATTACATGTAAATATTTATATTGAAAAGGGTTAATGAAACCTATTTATAATTATTCATTACACAATTAAAACGTTTCACCACGGATAAAGTCATACAAAGTAAGTACGTTTTCATAAAAGAAATCATAAATATAAAATTCACACAATGATTGAAAACAAAGAAATTCAACTTCTGAAAGTCGAACAAAGGTCGAGACAGAGGTAAGAGATTTTAAAATGAAATAAAAAAAATTATATTTTTAAAAATTATTATTCTATAAAAATCTCTGGAAAGGGGGCCCCGGGCAGGGGTTTTCAAAAAAAATAGTTAAAATCGAGAAAGTCGATAGCGTGTTATGAGTAAAACGACCCGCATCGTTGATTGAGAGAAGTTTTCTAGTGTGAAAGTGGTTTAAAAATAAATAACTTCTTCAGATAGCAACGACGAGAAATCTGAGTAGATTACAATCCAAAATTGTTCTAAGTGTATTCTAAAGTACTAAGAAAAAATTATAAAAAGAGAGATTATTTACAAATTAAGTCACACGCACAAATGAAATTATGCTGATTCAATGAAAAACATCCTTTTGGGTTCTTTAAGAAATTAATGCAATGAAATTTATTATTGACTGAATTTTTACCTTTTAAGCTTAATTTACTCACTACATTACTTAAGACTACATTACTTAATTTTCTCAATACATTACTTAAAAAAAAATATATGTACTTCATTATCTGTAGTCTATCTCAAGTATGCAAGGTTACTTAAAAAAAGTTTTTTTTTGAAAACACTAAAGTGCCATTTAAATCTCAAGCTCTTATACAACGAGATGGCATTATTTATCTTTGACCCTTTTTAAGAGACCTGGTTCTGCTTCAAAGGACCGGCTAAAATTCTGAATTGGGGTCTTCACCTCCGTACTTTTTTTTTTTAAACATTGTGCATCCTTCAACTTTATTGAAGATACACTTATAGTTAGGACTAGATACAGGGGTGGAGTTCGTGTTCTTAAAAGGAAAAAGAAGGCTGTTGTGGGAATATTCGATTTAGTTCCATCTTGTTTATACCCCTCCCCACCAAAAAAATACTATGTACAATTCAAATGCATAGCTGTCAGAATCTTTACTTTTATGAATCAACAGTCAAAAATCTATTTTATTTGTGTAAATAACATCGATTTTTGTTTGCATTACCATGTAAATATATTCGTATCTTTTTCCATTCTATCTCAAAATTTCCTTGGAAAAAAATTGAAGCACCTCGATCAAGGCCTAGAGCCCAAAAAATCCAGAGTTAATAAAACCACGTTTTATGATTAAAAGGAATATATGTTTATAAAATTACATTTTAACCATCAATACTCTTAAATTTAGATCTTCTATGCCTTTTAAAAAATTTTACATATTTTTACAAATAATATTTTTTTTTTAAAAATCATTTACATAGTTTTTGAAAATTAAGAGTAAATTTTAATCCCCTTTTTATAAAATTTAAAAAATTTTTTTTTTCACAAAAAAAATGTTTTTACATGTTTTTTCATTAAACAAGAAAAACCTCCGATTCTCGAAACAAACCAATAAATCAAAATTACTTAGCACTTTTTTCATTGTCTTTCAAAATTTATCAGTTTCTTCAATGTTAAAATTTTGCTTTAATATTTTCTCGGTTGGATTCTTAATATAGTACTTATTCCATTTTTTTTTCAATTCCTTCTATTAGTTCACATTCTCCCTAATATATATATATATATATATATATATATTTCTTGTTCAAATTTTCAATCGCGTTAATAAAATATTTTTCCCCCATTCAAGTTTCCCAAAACATTTTTTAAACTTGTAGTGGATGACACTTGATGTTAATACAGTTTTTTCAAATATTAATTCATTAATGAACAAATAGTAACAAACAAAAATAGTTTAACACCATATATAAAAAGGAAAATCGCTCGTTGTCTTCTAATCCAAAGGTCGAGGGTGCGAATCCCACCTGGGAAAGCTAAATTTCTGATGTATATAGATATGTATATTAATTGTAATTATTTAATAAAAAGTAACTAAAGTAAAATTTTTTCTTTGTTGATCTAAGTAGGAATTGACTTTTAATTTTTCTTTATATTACTTGTTATGAAAAAATTAGGTGAATAATTTTTTTCTAAAATTTATTTATTTATTATTATTTTATTTCTATTTAAACTTTTAAAACTAAAAAAAAATTTTTTTAATCGATTTTTGCATAACATGCTTTGAGATTTTAATAATTTTTATACTATCTTTTGCTTATTTTTTTCTGCTATCTTGTCTGAATGAATTAAAAATTTGCTTCTCCGAATGGTTATTAATAATTTTTTTTCAAAATTTATCCCAATTAGAGAACATTTTTCTTTTTTAAATAAAATTAATGATGAATGTTTTTTTTTAAAAAATTAATTAACTAACAGCGTTACGCATATTTAAGAAATAAGCATATTTTGTTACGACAAAAAAAGTCGAATTTCCAATTTTTAACAATATTATCTTAATTTTTCTCCTTCACTTGTTTCCTATACTTTATTCAGAGAAAACAATGTTTTACAGTATGGAAACTTGTGATAAATTAAGAATGTAGCAAAGCCCCTGAAAAATTTGGCAATTTTCCTGAACTTAACTGTTTCCTTGTCTGTGTTTAACTTTGAGTCAAGATAAACTGTTTTACTTGCTTTTTCTTTTTCAACCGAAGAAAGAATCTTACGAAAGAACACACTTTAAATATAATATCATCAACATAGTCCACACTAAACATTACGGCAAATTTTTATCCTTTCCCGTCGACTGGTTGCTATAGCAACGCAATTTAACAAGCCAAATTTAAAAGTAGCAACTTTTCTTGCTATAATGAGGGCTGTCTGTTTGAAACCAGCGTTATTTCCTGATAAATTAAAAGTTATATGATCGTCGAATTTCTTTGAAAAGACTGACGTGAATGCAATTGATGTGAGTGGAACTGAATGTAGTATATTTTTTTTTTTATTTACTTCCTCATATATAAAAAAAATTGATGGAATTGTCACAAAACTACTTTGATAAATGTAGTCGAAATAATTTTAATGAAAACACTTTTCTTTGCTAGATAAATTATGCTGGATGTACCCAAATTCAACCAACGAATTTAGAGGGGTGATAGTAAGTAGCATGGAGATGTAAAATCACATGGGATTGCAACCCACGATAAGTCGGAGTAATTCACAAAAACAGTTAAAGGGGATTGAGTGGAAGAAAAAAGGGCAACAAATTTTGAAATACATTCATTAGTCTTAAAAAAAAGTTTAAAAAAAAGAAAAAAAACACAGCTCGACGTCAGAAATGCAAAGACAAGTGATTGTCTTAGAAATTGTTCGAAGTTGTGGCCGTGTAGATCATAGCTCAACCGACATCGAAGGGCCGGGCCTTTCCGTGTGCTGGCAATGTCAGCTGAAGCGACGACGACCACGTTTTAAGAGATCATCCACTGTAGCCACCGGCTTCTCATACACAAGCGATTTTAGGTGGCCCCAGAAGAAATCCTAGGGAATGAGGTCGGGGAGGGGGAAAAAGGGCCAGCCCACCCCCCCCCGAGATTTTAAGAGGAGGTGTCCTCGTTAAGGTATTCCAACATTGTTACCAAATGTAGTTTAACGCCAACCCCCATTTATGACATCTTTCTCGCTTTTCTATTCTCTCCAGACGAGTGGGAAATTTGCATACGTGCTTGTTTCTTCAACCCTACTATGGTGCTCCAAATCCTCACATTCGATTGGCCGCTCCCCTCGTCTGGCTCATCGTCCGCCAGACGACTACTAAAATTGCGATTTTCACAGACCAACGTGGTTTACGACCCCATGTTCTGTGGTGATTTGTCGTCTCCTTCCTGCCTACTATGACCCCTCTGACTTTGTCGATTGAATTTGGCAACACCCTGTATATGACTCTTTTTTGGCATATCATGGTACAGAGGCACATTGCATTCAAGCAAAAGGGTGTCAGACGGGTGACTCTCTGTAATGCCAAAGTGGGAATTCATTTTTTTATATTATATAACATTCAAGAATTTTTTTTTCAAGTACAAATCTTTCTTTCATCTAGAATAAATCATATAGATATTGATTTTTCACAATTTTCAAACATTTCGTACTTTAAAAATAAAGGCACATTAATATAATAATTATACATCATTTTCTTAATTATATATAGCATTCGCTGGTATGCATAGACTCACAAAACAGGCATCTTTCTTTAAATAACCACCAGATGACAGTTTTTTTTAATGTTGGAAATCAGGTTTTTAAATATTTTCTTTCGAATATCTCTGTGATTGTTAAGAACCGTAAAAAAAAAAGCATTTTATTCTGGCTATGTTATCTTCCGTGATCAGATGGTTAGCTGAAGTAAACTACAATCCCAGTCGTAATTTTCGTCTGTGTAGTGGAGATGATTTTATTTTCTCATTTTCAACATCACACACACATTAACGTACTGCTGGCTCTGTTTGTAGTTTTTAACCAACAGGTTTAGAAGTAAGAATTTTAAATCATATTGTCTGAAAAATGTATGCAGTTTAAAATAAAGTTATCTTAAAATTATGGTACACAACGAAATGATAACATTGAAATGCACAAATAAAGTATTAAAATTTAAACTTTAATATCATACAAATAAAGTAAAAAATATATATTATAACAAAACTAATAAAGTTTAGTTTATGGATAGTATGTATAGTGATAAGAAAATGCTCCAACCATGATATTTGAGAAATCATACAATTTCAAACAGATATAACGTGAAGTTTCTAATGAATGCTAAAACTGTAACACACATTCAAATAAAAAGGCTGAACCTCTATAGCGATCGAATCTGTAAATTTGCCTCTCTTGTTTGTCTTCAGCAGCTGCAGATAGATAATAAAGGCGAATAGAAACATTCATGGATTTGAAATAAGATATAAAAAGCAAGTCGTGCAGCTTGTCAATAGGTTAAATTATTCCATCTTTAGAAATTTTTCTGTCCACAAATAGAATACACATATTTAGTTCGTTAAAATGAAAGGTGCTTATCAGTTGATCGGAAGTATTCATTTTAATATCAGATTCCTTTTGGAGATCTTTTCTGGATAATTTTGATACACATGTCCGATTTCTAAAATTTAGAACTTACACTTCGGTAAAACCTCACTACTTTTGTATGTCTCTTGAAATTTAGTTATTTAATATAATTTTTACGAATGATTAGTGATAGAAATGTAGTTGAGCATAGTAATGGCGTAACGGGAATATATTAGTCAAGTTTCGAACCTGTAAAGTCAGGTTTTGGATCCCAAGCCAGATCGTACAAAGAATATATATTTGGCCTTATTCAGGCTTTGGGCCCTCCCCGCCTAGAATTCTGGGTCTCCCAGCGATGCTGGGGTTGCGGGGTGTACTTTACGCCACTGGAGCATAGACTATTGCAGGAGTCTTCAAACTTTTTCGACTCACGAAACCTGCAAAACTATAAGGTATTTTGGGGAAACCTCATTTCTCACTTAGAAGAATGTATCTTAAAATAATATTTAAAGTAAAACAACATATGTGCTATAGATATATAATGTAAAAACATTTAAAAAAAGAATTGCATTTGTTATTAACAACTGTATATAATTTTTTGATGTAATTTACCCATTAATAATATTCATTTGTGATCCAAGTTTCACCTACCCATGCACTACATTTAGTAACTGGGTTACATGCTTGCATTTTTTTCACTAACTGATGAAGTCTACGGCTATGGAAATTATCTGCCGTCATATTTCATATTCTGCGTTTAATTTGTTTTTATTACTATTATTTGTAGCCACTCAAGGAGAAATATTTCCCCTTTAAATACATTGTTCTGAATGACATTTAAATGTTTTTAGCTGAGTGAGAAATCCCGTGTATTTCGTATAAAAAAAAATTGAAACCAAAAATTTAGAAGCTGTTCTAGCTTAAATTTATAATTTAACGTCGAATCTGTTGATATGCTGATAAGTCGTTCCCTCTTTTTCTTTACATGTTTTTTCCCCAAATAAAAGAAAGGTGCATTTTCCATTAGAAAACTATTTAGTATTAGCGAATATAAAATCATTTCGTGAAACCCGAGATAGGAATATTCACAATTTAGTAATTAGTACATATAAAAAAACCATTTCAATATTCTTTTATTGTACAGTAATAAATGTTTTTATAAAAGGTATTACAAAATAAAATTTTTATGTATAAGTAAAATTCTCAGTTTTAATGACTTGGATGAGTTTTAGATACTTGGGGTTACGCAAACTTCATAGAGAACGGGAATCCATTTTGCATACATATTTAAAATTTTATTTTTGACTTTTTTGTTGTGACTCGTAGAACCCTTGGGTATGTATGCCTTGTAGAACCCCAGGGTTCCGTGGACTACAGTTTGAAGACAACTGGAAAGAAAGTAAAATGAATCTGAATAATTGTGACTGAACTTGGAAAGTAGTTCAAATTCAGTTACAATTTTTGTTTGCAGACTCTACGAGCGGAAGTTGAGTTAAAAAGGAATCTACATTTAGCTGATTAATCCTGTTTGGTGAGGTCAAATTTGTATCACCTGCCTATTTGCTCGCTGTCTAGTTACGAAACAAGTCATCATAACAAGCGAGCATTTTACAGCGTTTATATATACCGGCAAGCCAGTGAACCCAAGCAACAGTAATTTCGAGCTATTTTTGAGGCAGCCACTGTGAGCATGGTTTTTTTTTCTTGTAGTGTTGAGCTCGAAGGAATTATTTTCAAAGGAAATGGATGATTTTCCACATGTTCGTGCTACTGTAATGTGCTTCTGTTCTACTTCTAAACGTACAGTCTCTGTTTCGAAATCTTTGTTCGCTCACTTTCTTCAGACAGGGTTTCAACAAAAATAAAAGCTTTTGCGACTTTTTTACTAGAAGAAGCCTATTACAAAGGAAATTTTACAGTTGGTCTGTTTCAAATTTCATAGTAATACTGAATTTCCGACACAGTAGTTGATTTGTTTAATGGAGTCAACTTTTTCGCTTATTGTTCAAGAGAAACTACTCTTTTGATATACATTTTAAGCATTATTTTTAGACTGACATCGAAATGTTTATTTCGTTTTGAAATTAAAATAGACGGAATGAAGAATATTATGCTTGTATATACTTGCTAGTTGGATGTCGTCAAAGTTTTAATTTATCTCTCTCTTTTCACCTTCATTTGTCAAAATTTTAAAATAACTGGTTTCTATGAAATTTTTCTCGTCTTGTTTGCTGTTGGTTAGTTATTGAAAGATTTTGAAAATATTTTGAAGTCTCTCCTTCGATAATTACATTTATTTCAAAATATTTTTTTAAACCAAACATAAGTGCTCTTTACCCGTTATATCTTATGAATCTTTTAAAATTTATTAATGCAAGCATGTAATTTTATTTAGAGCGTTTATTTTAAACGTAATTTACAATAGATTTTTATTTTATGCTACTTTGCTTCTTTTTTGATAAAAAAATACGAAGTGACGCATCTTCGAAATTATTACAAAAAAAAAAGAGCCTTTCCCAAGATATCGGCAAATTAATGTCACCAGGCTATCTTTAATGTCAGGTTCTACGGGACAAAACGAAAGCATGGGCATAGCCAAGTGAGGAGTTCCTTAAATCCAGGGTGGGCATTACGTCGATCGCGGTCGACAGGTGGACCGCCAAGACATTTTGGGGTGACCGCCTGAAGATCAGCAGTTAGTAATTGTATACCGATATATTCAAGATTGGATGACTGTGTATGCAGACTATATATATAAGTCTTTTACTGACTATAACAACAAAAACTAACTTTAGATAAAAAAGTTTATTTTTTAATGTGCTTTGAATTGTTTAATAATAAATACTCCATTTGATATTATTATTTTTGTGGCTATTATTATTACGTTTGTATCTTGCGTTTTGCTTTAAACGCGGTTTGAAAGTGTTAGTTTTTATTATTTTATTTCTGTAGGTAAGAACACATATTCCTTATTTATTATTTAGTTATAATAAATATTGTAGACCTTTTATTTACCTCACCCCACCTATGACACTAGGCAGTGGCGCACACATGAATTTTTCAAGAGGGGCGAAGGTTTACCATTCTCGTATCATACCCCAATACGAGCCAAACATAGATTTTTTATATTTTGCAGATTATCGGGAAAAAAATCAGAGTAAAAAATAAATTACTGAATAAATAATTAGCATTAATTAATAAAAATTATTAGTAACAAATACTTAATTAAATTTTACGTACTACATATATATTGGATTATAATCAATCGCGAAAAAAGTCAAGGGCTATGGGGGAGAATCCGGATCCTTCCTGTGTTCTCCACTGAGTGGACCGCAACACCTTGAAAAATTAGAAGTAGCCCGTACCCTGGAAAAGTCTGTCCACCCCTGCCTTAGATCTTCAGCCGTGCAGAAATATAGGAGTACCTTTGGCTTGATTTCCAGGCGTGATAGTTCAGGGAAGGTGGCATGCATCACTGTGAAGTGTGAAGTCAGGCCCAGTTATGGGGATCTTGTCGATCAATGATCATTGCAGCATGGTCGATCTTCATGCTGCAATGCGATAGTCGACAAAACACTCATTTCCAAATTTCTTGAGGGTCCATTGGGGGGGGCAAAAGGTTGCTCGAGAATTCTCTGATGGGGAATGTGGAAAAACAAATCAATCTGCGATTATTTAAGACCGAAAACGTGGATAGTAACGAGTTCTCCGCATCTACGTAAATAGATATTAGCTATCTCAAAAACGACTACTTTCCGATGGTTAGTTCCCTTCGAATGTTGTTCTAAGCACCAATACCTTTCTACAGGTATTACACTTGGCAACATTAGAGATAACACTTCTAGTGCTTTCCTAGCCAGAAGCAAAATGTCTTTAATCCACATCATTAATTACAGTTATCATTCTTTTTCAACAGATCTTCCACTACAAAATTTTAAAACATTATTTACATGAGCTCTCTTTAATAAAAATCTAATCCTTTAATGATTTTGGGAAATGCCGTAAATAATTATTCCTGTTCATACAGAAAAATTCCGGTACCAAGAAATGTTTGAATTGCATAACTCTAAATCTTTAAAAGTTAGAAGTATATTAGTAACCATCTTTTCTGATTTCTTATAATATTAAAATAAAAAGTCATTACATATGTTTATTTTTTATGTCAATGAATGACATTGAAGTAAATTTAATACAAATGGTTTTACAATAGTCAAACAAAGAATAGTATAGTTTTATATTTTTAAATGTTTTCGTGGGCATTAGAAAAATTGGGAAATGGACCTTGTTTTTTGCTTCACAAATGTAGGTGCCGTAAATGAAAACCTTTAAATTATACTTGTATTTTGATAAGGAATCGTACAATACCAAATGAGGCGTATGGTTCAATTACTTATTTTATCTATTTAAAAATTAATACCAACGTTACTACTAGACTATTTGGAAAAACTTTTTATTATTTCGTATTAAAACATTAAATAAACTAAACTCAGTGGCGCAACAGCCCATGCGGGCCAAGGCCTACTGTTCCCTTCTCAGTTTTCGTGACCTTGGGTACATGAGCAGATATTCCGGTCAGGTGGCCAGTCTGATACGAAACGATGTTTAGTTCTCAAGCACAAGTTTGGTACTCATTTATTGACTCACTGAAGGGATGAAAGGCTGAGTTGACCTTGCTCAGCCTGTGATTTGAGCTCTGGATTTGTGACGCGTAAAAGCGATACGCTACCACTCGATCACTGGGCTTCTAAAACTTTGTATATGTCGCAGGGAAATGATTAAATTAGGGATTTCATCAAATCCCTAAGGGAGAGGATCAATTCACGCAAAATGTTAAAATAAGAAGGTAAGGTAAGGTGATTTCTCTAAGAAAGTAAGTGATTTGATCAAATCCCTAACCTGTTTCAGTGAAATGATGAAATAATATTGTCAAGAGTTTAAAAGTGTTCATTTAGCAAATATGGTGCATTAATAAAAGTAGCGTAATTAACGCAATAATCATTGAATTACAAATTATTTATTCGAAATTAATTAACAAAATAGTTAGATAATAAAGCTGGTATTTTTTTTTTAAATTATACATTGATGTAGTACTTCAGAAATATCTTGCTTTATTTGTAACACCTTTTTTCAGTTATTATTTCCTTTTTAAAATAGCTTTTTTTTTACTATCAAAAAGCTTTTTTTTATCTATAAAGAGGGCGTGGTCGAATTCCCAAATTAGTTTGTTTAAATTTTATCCAGTTTCTCATTTTCAGGCAAACAAAATTGATATATCAATCGAAAGATAATAATGCAAAGAACTAAAAACTAAACTAAAACTAAAAAATGATATTTAGGTCATTTTGTTTCGGTGTGTCACTTTAGAAGCCCGGCGCTGCCTGGCATGTACGAGGAGAGAGGGGAGGTAAAAGGGAGTGGTAATAAGAGAAACAGAGCTCTATGAATGCTGACTTGTTCATTTCATCATTTCACTAAAACAGTTCGGGGATTTGATCAAATCACTTACTTACATAAGGGAAATGACCTCTTGACCTTAACATCTTGCGTGAATTGATCATCTCGTTAGGGATTTGATGAAATCCCTATTTTCATCATTTTCCTGCGACATATAGTTGAATTAAATAGATTTATGAATGATAAAAAACCAACAGCATGTAATCGAATAACACTTTTGTGTATAGTCTTAAATTGTTTTGCAAATATGTCTTCTGAACGATTCAGAGCCTATATTTTTATTTCTGTTTATTTTTATTACAATATTGTATTCGCTTTCTTCAAAAAAAAAATTCAAAAAAGCTATCTTATTATCCCAGGCTTTCGAATGTCTCATAATTTTTAAAAAAACATAATTCTAAATATTTGAGTTTAATAGATAACTTGTAAAGCCAACATTATATAAATTTTCTTTTAAAAAATATCATATTTTAAAACAAATTCATTAAAAAAGCATTGCTTAAAAATCTTCTTAAATTAAACACTTCTAATTTTTTATTAGAAAATTTATTACTAACATTTTCTAAAATAATTAAGAAATTTAGTACTAAAATAAACAAACATAACAAAAATTTAAAAATTTAAGTTAAAATAGACTTTACATCATGTTACTTGGTTGTGAATTTTAAATGTAGCATAGTTTAATGAGAAGTAAATCTATGTTGCATCAGAGTTAAAAGTATTTCTATCTTAAAATAGAAAGCTGATTTATTAGCATCTTGAATTACTTCTACTTTAGACCACCCTCCTCTCTAAAATTGCGCAGTATTTATTCTAACTCTCACAAGATCACGTTTTCTAATTAGCACAAGGATTTATAGAAACAGTTTCACACACACACGCAGTAGGAGATAGCTAGATGTCAAGTATCCATATTATTAACCTTCACAAACCCTGAAAATAAATTTAAATAGTTTTATTTACGATCAAAATGTGTATTTCGCAATCTTACGCAGGGAAACATTCTGAAAAACATGCTTAATTAATTAAATAAATTTAATTACTAAATAAAAGTCAATGTGTCTCGGAATAGAATACACTTCAAGCAATTACTACATCTTTTTAAATGTCAGGGAAATCAATGCCGAGAAATTTCATAGAATTCTGTACTAAGTTAGAATTAATGAAAAAACAATATAACAAAAATAAAAACGAATTCTCTTTAAGTGATTGAACAGATTTCAGAAATATCTGAAATTTCACAACATTAAATTAAAACATATGAGAATATTTAACAATAGAAATAAGTCTCAAATATCCATACTCTTAAACAATCATATTAAAGTGCACGTATACAGGGTGTTTCAACTCAAGAGTTGCAAGCTTTCAGGATAGATGGAGTGCACCTAGACGGTGGGAAATCACAGAGGAAGGCATGATCGGAAACGCTTTTCTGTCACGGTAATGAAGACACAAAATACAAAATAGACAGGACAAGAATAAGAGAAGAAAACATGTTTATTATTCTTAGTACAGCAAAAATGCTGGGAAGTCTTTGGTTGGTGTGCACGATGGCTCTAAGTAAACTGAAGCATCAGATCACGGAGCACACGCACAAGCGAATTTACTGACGCGCTCGCTATGAAACTTCATTTCGACTCCCGACAAATTAGTAGGATGGAATATTACACGAACGCTGAGCTCGCTGATATCCATCTGGCATACGGGACAACTAATTGCAATGGAGACACACATAGGTTGTACACAGAACGTTACCTAGGGAGGAAAATTCCCAGGCACGTCTTCTTTGCACGCTTGCACTAAAGATTGTCCGACAGCGGATCCTTCATCGTGGACACACAGGAACACCAAACAGCAAGGAGATTGTGCTGAATCAGAACAATCCCGGCACTAGTATGTGGGCTATCGCCAGTCATGGAGAGATTTCCCATATGAACGTCTGGTGGATCCTGCATACTAACGACGTCCACCCCTATCCCCCGTCATGCACCCGTATTGTCTCTTTAATGCTCTTTTTTCTTACTTTTTTGCTGAGGATAATAAATATGTTTTCTTCTTTTATATGGGCCCTGTCTTTCTTGTGTTTGGTGTCATCCTACAGCGCCAGGAAAGTTTTCGACCATGCATTCCTATGTGATTTCCCAAAGTCTAGGTGTACTCAATCTGTCCTGAAAGTTTGTAACCGTTGAACTGATACACCCTGCATATGAGAGAATGTGCAGACCAAGGTAACAGTGCAACCTGGTAGACAATGAATTGTTGAACGCTGTGTTATGCAATCTCTCATTTTCCTGTTGAAGTTTAACTTTAAACAGGCCTTGAAGGTAAGGGACGTCAATTGGCTTCAATAATCCAGAGATGTAGAATTGGCCTGAAATTCAGTGACCCCCCAAATTATAGCACCAAACGAAGGACTAGTATACTTATGCTTAATATAAGTGATACAATCGCTCTCCACGATGCCGCCGAATTCGGGTACCATTATCGTGGCAGAATCAGGATTCACGTGAAAAGACAATGTCACTCCCGTATCCCCGTGGTTTGACTTTATCCAACTCGAATATCGATTCCTCAGAAACATAATCCGCAATCTTTACACGCTATAAACGTCAAACTCAGAAACGTTCTCCAATGATTTCCCCGTACTCACCAAAGATATATACTGAAATTTGTATTTAAAAGAAGAGGGATAAAAATCCACACAACCTAAAAACAGCTTTCTGCTCTCCCTTGTATAGAGCAGGGGTAGGCAACCTTGTAGTTGTGTTGTGCAAAACCAATCTACTAATAGATGATTCAAGGTGCCGCACAGTAGAAAAAATTTGACACAATTCGATTCTGCGGAAATGCATGCAAAGTAGGGAATATAGATGAAGAATATTGATGAAGTTTTATTATATATTAAATTCCATCAGTTGAAAACATTTATTTACATAAAAAAAACATAAAATACAAGTATTTCTCAGTGTGATAAACATCGCAGGGTGGGGGAGGGGGCAAGCCTGACTGACACCAAGTACATATTTTATCAATTTATGAAATATTAAAGGCAAAATCTGATTTTGCATGGAGACCCTAATATTCTCCATTAAGCCACTGCTATTCCTTCAATATAGTTAAATAAAAAAAGATATTTTAATGCGAACCTGTGTCCCTACATCGCTTTGTTTCATATCGTAATATCATGCGTATAATTTATGACTTTCAATTTAACACAATTCTAAATGCTCAGTTGTTTAAGGTATCCGACTACGTTCGGAACCGTGATTTTGCAAAAGCGTATAAATGGATAATATTTGTGATATTTAGTGTCACTTAGATTAGAAAATGTATATAAAATTGTTTTAAGAATAGTATTACAATAAAAAATAATTTAAGTACGGTATTTTGACAAAAAATGAACATAGAATGACCCATTTTCAAAATGGTCTTCTTTTGTGTGAAAAATGCTTCTATTATATAAATATTTTGCCTGTATATATAGCTCAGACCTCTGTACAGAGGCGCAACTAGAATTTTTGAATTATATAACTTAAAAGTGGGTTTTTCCATGTTTTACGACAACAGAGGGGAGAAATTTCAAGAAAAAAACTCCGATAATTATTTCAATGGGTTGTAACTCTGAAAATAATGTGAATTTTTGAAAATCATAGTTGAGCCTCTGTATAGAGGTCTGAGCTATATACAAGCAAAATATTATTATAATAGAAGCATTTTCACAAAGGAGAACATTTTGAAAAAGGTTATCAGTTAATTTTTGCCAAAATATTTACTTAAATAGTTTTTGTCAAAATATCCTTAAAACAATTTTATACATATATTCGAATCTAAGTGACACTAAATATCACGAAAATTATCCATTTATACGTTTTTTTAAAATCACGGTTCCGAACGTAGTCGGATACCTTAACAGTAGAGCGTTCACATTTTAAATATGAGAAAAGACTTGTTCACATAGATATATAGAACCAAAAGCAACAATTAACAATCTAATAGTTAAATCTCACCAGCAATGACACACAACAATTTAAAACAGCTGTCGATTTATCGTTAGAGTTACCTTTAGTTTTTTCGTAATTTCGTAAGTTTAGTTTTCCATACATCTGAACATATTAGTTCTATCCGCTCATCCACTGACAAATTCGTAGTGTGGTGTAAATTGACCCTGAAAATTGTACCGCGTCCCAAATGTAGCACGTGTGCCATATCACGTGTCTACGTCAGGCGTATCGACGCCTAATATAAAGCTTGTGGCTGGTGCTACTAACACACGTGATTTGCAGACACACTGAAATCCCAAACTTTTGCTTGTATGGTAATTTTTCGTCTATGGGGAGATTTCCTTCATTGTGTTGGATCCGAATAACCAGAAGTGTAAAAATTTCATATTAAAAACATTAAATGTCTTTTTTTTTTTTTTAAGACAGGGACCCTAGAAATTTGGCGTAGATTAATTTATAATGATTATCACGATCATTATTATTATTATTTTAACATCATTTTGAAAATTGACTTGTACGTAGCATATTTTGGAAGATGATATCAACGTGCTAATTGCTTGGAGTAACTTAAGATTATTTGGAGTGAAAAACCTATTATGTCACAATCTAATCATACAATTCCTTAGTAATTTTTAAGGAATAAAATTACATTAGTTAAATGGCTCGGCTTAAAAACAGTAACTGACTTGTGGAATTGATTTAAAATGATAACAATACTAATGAATACATTGTATGATATATTTATTGTAATTATTTAATTAAAATATTTATCTAAAGTAGATAAAATACAGTTTCTTTATCTAGAATTAATTATGTATAGTAGAAAATAAATTATCCATCTTCCATTCCCTTCCACGTAATTTGTGGCCATGGTAGCCTAGTGGTTATGGTCCCGGCGTGTTCTGAATTCGAGCTTAGTGCTACAGGATAACCGCCGTGTAGAGGGGGCCGATACACGTTAAATCTATCGAGGCTCAATGTCCTCCTGTTGGTGTGGTAGTTAGGATAGGGAAGTGCCAGCTCAGGTGTCGTCCTTGTCACTTGACCGAGATTAAAAATTATGAGGTCTGTCACCCATAGCCCTCGTGTTGCGTTATAGTGCGACGTTAATATTTTACTCTCACTTCACATAATTTTTTTACGAATAAATCTCCATGGAAATCGTCCTTTTCGTCTTAAATAATGCACTTTATTTCATTTTACATGTCATCAAAAGCTGCTTCATGAATTTTAAATTCTCTGTGTTACTTGCATACAAGTAGTGATTTTTTCTGTGGCCGTGAAAAATAAACAAGTCTAATCTTAGAATCTTCAGATTGACGGCGATATCTAATGAATGGCGTGATATTTGAACTACATATCAGTCATCGTTCAAATACATTTTTTTCTTATTACTATCTCTATCTAGAAAAGCATATACAAATACGATAAGATAAACTTTTGGTCCACTTCAAAAATAAGGGCTGCAGTTAGGATGTCGGCACGTGTTTAAAAATGCAATTGATTATTTAGTTTGATGGTTTCCACAATAAAACTTTTAAAAGACAATTTGTTTAACACCATTTATTTTATAAAGAGTTCTGCATCACACACACACATATTTCTCTAACTGATAATAATGACTCATATAAGTTTGACAATCAATGACTTAAGAATAATTTTTATCTAGATGTCATTTGGAAATCTCAAGGACAAAGCTCGTTAGAACTTGTAATAAAATTAATTTTACTTACTTTTAAAACAATTCACCTGTTAAAAATACCCCAAAAAATGGTTTCAAAAAATAATTTTAAAATGCTATACTTGTTTTATAGAGAAACCAAATTACAATAAAAATTAAGGTATGTCTCAATAATATGCTTTTTCAGTCGTTTATGTTGCAATTACTTCCGTATTTTCATCACAGGATTAAAAGAAGTAATTGCCTTATAAGTTAAAAAAGGTAAAAACTTCAATTTTTTTGTAAATCATCAGAACTTTCGATAACGAATCAATTAACAATTGTATATAAACAATAAAACATCACTGGATTTATTGAACTAGTTCAAACTTTTGAAATTTTAGATCTGTTTTCCCTCTAGAATTAATTTTTGAAATTAAAGATTGATTAATTAATTACTATATTAAAGTCGCGTGAGTGAATGAGAGCTTATTAAAGTCGTACTTAAGAGCAATATTTGAACTAATGGCGACAAACCTCCAATTTAGAACAACGATCAATTGATGAGGACAAAACCTGAGGTAGCACGTCACTCTCCAAACTTCCACATCACACCAAGTGATAATATCGAACCTCGACAGATTTAACACGAATCAGTGGCGCACACAAGGAGGGGTCCTCGGGTGCGGACCGCCCCCCCAAAGCCCTTGATTTTTTTTCGATTGATTGTAATCCTATGTAAAATTTAATTAAGTATTTGTTATTAATAATTACTTTGATTAATTAATGCTAATTATGTATTCAATAATTAATTTTTCACTGTTTTTTGTTCCCGAAAGTCGATAAAATCAAAAGAATATGTTTGGAGGCGTATTGGTGCATGATACGAGAATGGTGGACTTTCGATCCTGGACCCCCCTTCCCCTTGAAAAACTCCTGTGTGTGCCACTGACACGAATAATTTCGCTAACCTAAGGGTTAAAACTGAAGAACACAATCTGGTAAGACTACTTTTGTGAATCATAGTAGAGAATGAGGGGATATGCATCAAGGCCAATACTCAAAATATTCTTGTAATTTGGCAGATTCTAAAAATTTGTTATGATTTGTGGAAATTATATAATAAACACTTAAAATTATATAACAAACAGAAGTATGAAGAAAAGAAAAAAATACAGATGTAAATAATACAACATTAAGCAATTTCTATTTTTTTAAATATTAATTTTCCGCTTCCACAATTTCACACAAAGTCATTTCTCCAGACTTCATTGTTTTTACAGACGCCGTAATAACTGTTCTCCCAGTGTCGGCTACTACAAAGAGAGAAAAAGTTACGTTGGTAAGAAAAACACTTTTTATGAGTGCTATGTTTGCATTGTAATTTTATAAAGGTGGGCATTTAATATGAAATGTTGTACCCTGTCTTTAAGTAAACTTATGGGAGGGGGGGCTTTAAAACCATATTTAGAAGTGGTACATTTTCCCGAGTTCTGAAGAAATTCAATTTTTTTTTCCTTATGATAAACTAGTCATTAGCTTTCCACTTGGCTGGGTGTTTAATAATGTTATGTGACCAATAGCGCACTCGAGAATTTTTCAAGGTGGAGTTTTCAAGGTCAAAAATTCACCATTCTCGTATCATACTCCAATACGCCGCCCAACATATTATTTTGATTTTGTCGATTTTCCGGAACAAAAAACAGTAAAAAATTAATTTTTGAATAAATAATTAACATTAATTAATGAAATTAATCATTAATAACAAATACATTATTAAATTTTGCATACTCTATACATAGGATTATAATCAGTGGGAAAAAAATCAAGGGCTGTGGGGAAGGGGGCCGGACTCAGGAACCACATTCCCTCCCCCGTTGTAAGCGCCACTGTGTGTATGACTATATACTATTTTTAAGTTATTCATATATAAGCCCTAGCACAGCGGTTCTTAAACTTTCGACCATCGCGGCCCCCCTTTATGCATTAGCCCAACATCGCAGCCCCGAGATTTTGATCATACACCCCTCCTCAGTAGCGCACACAGGAATTTTTCAAGGGGGAAGGGGGGTCCGGGGTCGAAAGTTCACCATTCTTGTATCATGCTTCTTTTGATTTTGTCTATTTTCGGGAACAAAACACACACACAGTAAAAAACTAATTATTGAATAAATAGCATTAATTAATAAAATTAATCATTAATAGCAAATACATTATTAAATTTTGCGTTCTATATACTTAGAATTATAATCAATCGAAAAAAAAATCAAGGGCTTTGGGGGTCCGGACCTCCAGGACTCCCCTTTGTGTGCGCCACTGCCCCTCCCTAAATTAATATTCTTGATCGAAATACATGTTCTTGTAGAGGTTTTTCATCGGTGGCATTTTAATGATCTAGCATAGGATAGCACATCTTTCAATTCGTTTACAAGGTTTTTCTGAGTCTGTAAAAAGGGAAATCTTAACATTAAATGAGAGACCTTCGTGGACTTCCGAGAAAGGCACTGGGAACCCCCTGGGGTCCACGGACCACAGTTAAAGAACCACTGACACAACATCAAGCTTTCGATTGTATTGAAAAGGATTCTTACAGCCTTCTCCTATTTTATTTAAATTGGACAGGAATTTTTAAAACGTAAGTATAATCTTTTTTACACCACCGTCATTCCATAGAGTCGATTTTCGTAAAATTTCTTAAGAGAATATCTTTTCAACAAAAGAATCATGCTTGTCAAATTTCAAGTCTGTAAACCAAAAAGTTCAAAAATGGATTTTTTTTTACCTAAAAGGCCCTCATAAGCTTATTGGGAGTCGATCTCCATAAAATCCGTTCTTAACGGATCTCTGCTCAACAAAAGAAACATGCTTGCCAAATTTCAATTTTGAAGGTCTAACGATTTCGGAGATCTCATGATGAATAAATAAGTGAATGGATCTTTTCTTGTTGTTTTTTTATTATACTTTTCAATTTAATATATTTATATACAGCGTTTTAAACTATTATCAAATTATCATAATATCATATTTCAAACTGAACATCTTGTTAAATATTTCCAATTTTTCTCTCCCACACCATACATTTACTTAGTATCCACTAAAATTGAATCACGCGAGCAATGGTGTACACAGGAATTTTTCAGGGGTAGAGGTTGAAAAAGTCCACCAATCATGCTCCAATACGCCGTCAAACATAATCTTTTGCTTTTTTCGATTGTCGGGAAGAAAAAAGCAGTGAACAACACACACATTATAAAATATTGAACAAATAATTAGCTAGCATTAATTATTAAAATAAATTAATAGTAACAAATACTTAATTAAAGTTTACGTACTATATACATAGGATTATTATCAATCGAAAAAAAATAAAGGGCTATGTGGGGTGGGGTCCAGATACGTGGACCCCTCATTGTGAGCGTCACTGGTCACGCGGAAGGATTCTTCATCACTTATTCTTTTTGATCCATCACATCTCATTTCACAATCCTGCAGGAATTAATTGCTCAGTGCAAAATAATTCGGATAGAAACGTGACTGCGAAGTCACGCCGAAATAAATCTCTGCTCTAATGATACAGTATCTGCTATGAAACTAGAGTGACCCATGACGTAAATTATTAGTTACTAGTATTCATTATTTTAAGGCAAAAATGCTTTTTAGACAGCTTTTACATCTTACACGTTTTACTTAACATCCGACACATGTAATTTCATTCTAGAAAGAAAAGTTCATGTGAAGGTTAGTGTAGAGTTTCAACAGCTAATAAATTTCTGATTGTATTTAATGATATCTTATACCGATATCAAAGTTAATATATTATGGATATGGTACGGCACTTGCATTTAGAGACCTTGATGTTACATTTTCAGTCCTGAAATTTATAAGATTGTTTAATTACTTCTTTGATAACGTGTCTCGAAATTTTTTTAAGTGACAGTTTTGTTTGTTTTTTTTTTGTTTTTTTCGTTAGTCAGTTCCAAGACTGGACTGAATTCCCATGAACTTAATATTTTTTTTGTGGATCACATATTTATTTCACTCACAAACGGTGGAATTCCTGAAGTTGAAATGTAACATCGTTTTTTTTCTCATTAAATAGCTTCAGAAGCAAAGCACGTACTGTAAAGCGTGATGGTCGTAGCTGATAAAAATGACATTCCAGAAAAAGGATAGAACAGGAATTTCGGTTTTAACACTTTTATAGGATATATTTCTGTTAAGTGTACTGGTTTTTTCTGTTACTGGTAGAAAAAATAAAAATCGTATTTTACTCGTTTTTCAGTTTTTTGTACAAGATGAATGATTAAATTCTAAATAATAAAGATAAATCTAGATTTTTCTCTTAAAATGTTTTTTTACTTTTATTCAGTATTTGAATTTTTGTTTGCTTTTGTGAATATCCTATTTCAAATTTTGTCTGTAAGTATTTAAAAAGCTAATTGCTTTTTGTAAATTCATATTATTTATACCTTGGGTATAGTAGTACTTACGTACTATCGAAACCATACCAACTTTCAAGATAACTTACCAAATTGGCAACTTCCATTTTCGCACGAGTTGTAGGCGCTGAATTGGCAACCATTTGCTTTTTCATATTTCTCGCTTGCCATCCTTCAAAGCATAATCGTTCATTGATAGGACAAGCTCGAAGACTAAAATGTGTGAATCTGGGATATTTTACCGAATTCTTAAATAATGAAATGTAATAATAAAATCCTTAAAAAATACAATTATATATAATAATATAGTATAAAATAAATAATAATTAAAAAATTAATAATGATTAAAAAATTAATAATGATTAAAAAAATTAATAATGATTAAAAAATTAATAATAATTAAAAAATAAATTAAGTAATAAAAAAAACAGTTATTCTTTTCTTTTTACTGATTACTTTTATTTATCTTTCACGTAGTATTTTTCTACTACGTGTTCCATAATCTCGTCAGTCCTTTTTTAGATTTCATGCGGTTTTATTCAATGTCGCCAATATGGTTGTGGTAGTACGTAAGTACCGATATATTTGTGAATCAAGTTTATTCTCATTTATTTTTTTAACAAAGCTGAAGATCATTGTATCGTGTATAATCTTAAAAATGTCTCATTGAATATATTTAAATGGATGTTTCTTCTAAATGGATGTTTCTTTTAATGTTCAAAATCTTAGATCACATACATCCAGAAAGTCAGTAAGATATCAAGACTTTCCACCTAAATGTTTTTTATCCTGGAAATATTAATGACTTCATAAAATTGAAAATTTTCTATTAAAAGGGGAGTTCTTTATTATCCCTGTAGTAAGAGCTCATAAGACAAGAAAATAATGTACTACATTCCCTTGTATATATAAATTTACGCATTTATATACCATTCTTATTTGATTTATATGCACCACTATAGTTCATTTCTATAATGGACTCAAAATTGAAGTGAGCATTCTGATATTATAAAGGCGTGTCATCTTACAATAATTTTATACAACAGTAACTTATTTATAGAAACGTATTTTGTCTGAGGTGAATTGATTTTTATAAAAGCGGATTAAGGGATAATTCACGAACTTAATTTATTAATCGTTTTTTTCTAATAACTTTTCTTAAATTCAGAAAAGAAAAAAAAGTTAAGTATGAACATTATATATATATGTATATGAAATCAAATTAATCAATAATCCATTCCCCAAAACTATTTTTTGGAAATCCATGTAATAGAGATTCAGCATACATTTTAAAATTATATGTTTTACACAGGGACGTCTTAAGGCATGGGCCAGCTGGGCCTGGCCCAGGACCCCACCCTCGGTTGGGTCCTCGTTTCGTTTTCGACTATCTTATTAAGATCATAATCCGGATAATTTTAATGGTCAAATATTATTCCGTATATGTTCTCCGAAAAACATGGAATTTCAAACTGCATGCCAACTGGTAAAAGTGGTAAGACTGTATTATTATGTAATAACGTTGTCCATTTCTAGGTCTAGACATAATACCATAAACCAGGGGTGTCCAACACGCGGCCCGCCAGTACGTAAATTGCGGCCCACCGACTCTTTTTCAAAATTTTTTAAATATCAGGTTTTTAAAGTTTTTTGCATTTTGAAATTTATTTGAAGGGAAATCCATACATATATATAAATCTATAATGTATTTGCCTGTTACCTGTTCTTGTTTTAAAATAAATCCTTTTTGATAATAGAAACGTCTTTTAGATTAAAATAGATTTATAATTTATCAAACAGTTACACTTGATTTTACTATAATAAATAACATTTTTAATAAATTCCGAATTGCATTATGCATATCCTTTACTATATATATGGATGGTACATGATTCTCTGTGTGGTTGACTTTCATTTCTCCTCTTTTACATTTTCACTCCAATAAATGTTTTTTTGTTTCCAAATCTGATATAAATGTACATATTTTTTATGTGCGGCCCGCGAGATTATAATGCTTTTCCGAAGTGACCCGCAAGGTCATTTGGGTTGGACACCCCTGCCATAAACAATCATTCAACTCCTTCAATCGAAACGCGGCCATCGGTCAAGCCGGTTTGTGCCTACTTTTTTGAGACTGTGAGTCGTGCACATTTGTTTCAAATTACCGTTTGAACGAGTATTTGACAATGCATGCCATATACTACCTTTAAAGATATCAGATAGGGCGTACTTTTGCATAGGGGCCCAGGGCCTAAAAATCTTAAGATTACTCTGGACCAGGGCCTCAAAGAGTCTTAAGATGTCCCTGGTTTTATATGAGTCTGAAAGTCGTAATATATTTTCAGACCAGTACTTATGAATCAAAGATTATTACTTCTACTTTTTTTGTGTTTCTTATTATTCTGTGTTCTTAACGGAAGGAAAATTGACACATAGTCAGATATAACTGTCATTGTTTCAAGTCCAATTAAAAGTTCCATGCATCAAAATAATTCACACTGACAAATTAAGATGTATCGGGAAAGCAAATTACGTGACCAATGTAAATAGAGGAATGGTAGTTAAATAAGTTATCCAGAAAGTAATATGTATACAAACTTGATGACTTTTCAGATATACGTGAATGTACATTAGATTTTGTTAGTAATGATCACCCTTGGAGGGGAAAAGGTGTGACCAATAAACAAATTCATATTTTTTACTATCATGTTTTGAAAGTTTTCTCCAATCTGTCATAAAAGTATAGATATGCTTAATAATTTTTATTTCATTTATTGTTTTACGTTTTGTTGTTTTACTCATAGTTTCCTAAAATTATTTTATTTTAAGAAGTCAATTGATAAAGGGGAGGATTGTGACGGGCTCACGCATCTTTTCTGTAACATAACCTCTGGTTCTTTGACGGCCAAGATTAATGGCAAATCTTTTCCAATCCAAATCCAAGAAGTGAAATGCAATTGTGAAATGCAAATAAGATAGCTTTTAAAAGAACAGAAGTTTCAGTAAGCAGAATGGCAATTTAGAGAAAGTTATGTTTAGAAGAGATAGAAGTGTGAATTGACGGCCTATCAAAAGATTACTAAGATTTCTAGCCATTACTATAAGATGCATACTATTGCACGCGCGCCTGAAAGTCTCTGAACAGTGATTGAACCTTAGCTTGAATCAAGGTAGGACAGATTATTTGATATTAGGACTTGTAATATTATCAGAATTGAAAGTAGGCGGATAATATAACTATTTAGATAAGTGATCCAAGTTACGCGATCAGGTTTAACTACAGCTGTGTGTTTGGTTTATTCTCACTTAATATAAGTTTATCTAATTTGTTAGAAATTTAAGTTATATTCTTAATAAAGTCATATTAAGAATTTTAAAATGTCGATTCATTTCGAGAATCCCCCACCTCTAATTCACGCTGACAATCAAAGATATGGTCGCCATAGAACGACCATATCACAGGATGAAAATAAAACAGTTTTTGCGGTCTCTCTAGTACTATTTTAAAAACAAAAGAAAAAGTCTTGAAGAATTAAAAATTGATTCCATTAACAACAATTATTTTATTTATTTATTTACCTATTGAGGTTATTAAGAAATTACGATATACATGCTCGAGTTAAGATTTCTTATGATAAACCGTACGGACCACTACCGTTATAAATGAAATGAGATGAGTTTCGCAGCAATTATCATCAAGTAATAATTCTAACCACTGGGATATGTAAATTTTGCCATGTTTTAAAGTAGAACAGAAAATCATTATCTTAATGCAAATCATAATCTTAATCTAATGCAAATCATAATCTTAATCTAATGCAAATCATAAGTAACTGTGCTTGAATATCGTCTAAAATTCAGCCACAATCTCTATTCTACCAATTTCAAGTTGTTTTAAATTCATACTCATGTTTTTGAAAGTAAATAAGCAAAATGAGTTTACACACAAAAATGTTTGCAATTAAAACAATCAAATATAAGATCACAGATTTTAAGAAAAAAATAATTAAATATGTGGATAAAAATCGAAAAGAAATTTACTTACATTTGAAGTACCTCTTTTGAAAGAAGAAAAGATAATCACAATTATATTTTGCGAAGCATAATAAATTGTATAATTTTCTCATTAAGTATCCTAAAAGTACACTTAACTAAATATTATATGTGATACATAAGTTTGTTATTTGAAAACATAAATGAAAAGCAAACACTTATCACGCTTTTAGCTTAGAGTTTGTGAAAGAATTGTTGTTGTGAAACAAGCGCATAGATTTTTTAATCAAAATTAGAAATAAAAAAAAATATCTTAATAATCTATGCGTGAACAAGGTTAAATTTAATTAATTTTAAGGAATAAAAAAACAGGTGTATTTTGATTGAAACTAAAATAGGAAAACGTTTTCTTTTCTGTTATATTTAGGATTTAAACATATTTTTACACAGAATTTTCGACGATATATTAATCTGTGGATTGAGATTTTAAAATCGATTCATCTGTCTTTTACAAAAAATACAACTTTTTCCTCTTAAATTAATCGTAAATCACGTTTCACTCCGGAATTAATGAAAATATGCAATATATTATTCTAAGGAATAAATCTTAATTTTAATGTGTATGTGGAAAAGGAATTGCTTTTGTAACAGATTGTTATTAAAAAAGGCTGAAACAAATCGCGCGCTGATAACTTTTTTCAAATACAGAATGAGATGGGCACATTTGGTTGAATATAGATAACTACCCGTTACCCACCCGCCCATCCGCTTGTATAAATATATACTGTTTACATATATGGTTGTGACTTCGTCTGTTAATTATTAGTGACTTTCGTGTTTAAGTTAACACCATCAGATAATATATACACACATTTATTAATCTCGAGAACGGCAAGACCCTCTGAGGTTCGTAGCCTCGGAGTAACTGCTCGAAACTGAACCAGTAGGGTTGCTAGATACAATATAAAATATTTACAAAGAAATGCTACAGAGCCAACCGCCACACATATATATAAATTATTGATATCTAGCATTAAGAATTCATTGCATTGAAAGATATATTTATGGCTGTAGCTCTCACCTCTTGATATAAAAAGAACAGAAATTATAATTTCTAATTTCTATTAATGTCTAAAATAAAAGTAGAAAGATTTTTTGCGCTCACTTCCCCAATATTCAAGTGGATTTCCGCCAAAGCAACTTTCAGTGGATCTCTACTCCATAAAATAAACATGCGTGCTAAATTTCATGTCTAAATCTAATAAAGCAAAAACGGAATTTTTATCATCAATACGCCCCGTAACCCCGTTGTGAGCATTTTTAGCGGATTTCAATTTAACAAAAGAAATATGCAAAATAAATTTTATTATTATAGTCTTAGTAGTTCGAAAACGGGAATTTTGTCTATCAATACGCCCCAATAACTCCCCCGCTTCACCCTGGAGTTGATTTGCATTAAATGCATTCTTAGTGGAACTCTATTCAACTAAAGAAACGTGCTCAACAAATTTCAAGTAAATGGGTTAAATTCAAAAACAGGAATTTTTGTATAACTTTCCTTAACCCCTCGCAACCCCACTCCTTTAGGAGTCGGTTTCGCAAAACTCTTTGTTAGAGATTCGAAAGAGATCTTGGCTTATGAGATCGTGAGAAACGCATATTTATTTGTTATAGGTCGTTTGTACGAGTATTTGACAGCATATGCTATATACCAGGGATGGCGAACCTTTTTGAGACGTGGGTCAAATTTCGAACAAATTTTTTTTTAGTACTAGCGCGTGGGTCACTATTGCCCATTTGCATCAGAGTAAAGTTTAAAAATTTTTAACTCGGTATTTTTAAAACTAAACATCTTTAAAATTCAATTGGCTTAACGGGTTAAAAAAGGGCGCTGTGGAAGTCTCTTTCTACAAACATAACTGATGAAAGTGCATTTTATCCGAAAGTACTTTAAATATGGCTATTTGCTTTGGTTTTCGATTGTTTTTCAACAAACAAAATGTGAGCAAAATTATACACTTTCTTTGATATTTTGTAAACACTTTTGCTTTATTTCAAATACTACATACTTTCATACACATTTGTTGTCATTTGCGTAGCTGTGGAACTGTAATGATCAAACTGAAGGTTATAGGCAGCATTTAAATTGCATTTGTGTTAACGGGCTTGAAAAAATTCAAATAGAATATAAATAATTTACACAAATTAGAAAATCTAAATAAACCTGCGTAAGCAAACAAGTGGTTGCCTAGCAATTATGGGTTAGTTAAAAAGCTTGCGTGGGTCAGTGTCTGACCCACGGGTCATAGGTTCGCCATCACTGCTATATACTGTCTACTTAAAAGTGTCGTATGAAGGGCCTTCTTTTACTTAAGGGCCCAGGACCTCAATGAGTCTTAAAATGACACTGGATGATTGCTGTAGTATAATTATGGAGTTAAACCGCTCTACACTTCTAATTTATTTTGTTGTTGATTATTTAAAGATTGAGTGAGTAAGCACATGCTAAAATCTGTGTATCTTGTCTCTCATTAATAACAAGTAATATAAAAAAAAATTTAAGTCAATTCCTACATAGGTCAACAAAGAAAAATTTTATTTTAGCTACTTTTTATTAAATAGTTACACTTTATATAAATATGTATATACATATGACAGAACCACAATATTAAGCTACAAAATAGAAAGCGATTTTCCATTTTCCTTTCTACATAGGGTGTTGGGCTATTTTTTTGTGTGTGTGTTTGTTACTCTTTATTCACTGATTAAATTTAATTATTCTAATAAAATAGTACATACACACACAGTAAAAAAGAAATCACATTCTCAGAAATTAGGCCACCCCAGGTGGGATTCGAACCTACGTCCTTTGGATTAGAAGTCCAACACGCTAGCCATTGTGGTACAGGGACACAACAAACGATTTTCCTTTCTATATAAAGTGTTGGATTATTATTTGTGTTTGTTACTACTTATTCATTTTTTAATTTAATTAATGAATTAATATTTCAACAAACTGTATTAACATCAAGTGTCATCCACTACAAGTTTAAAATATGTATTTGAACTTGAATGGATGAATAGAAAGTATTTTATTAAAGATTGAAAATTTGAACAAGATATATATATATAGGGAGAGAGTGAACTAATAGTAGAGGAATTAAACGAAACAAGTCCGTTACAAGCACTGTGATTTCAAATATAACATTTTAGAAATTTCACTTTTAATAATCTATTCATAGTTTTTAGGCTATTGTAAATTTTACTCTTCCCTTTGGCATAATTCAATGAAAAACTCGCTCATTCCTTTTTTCTATCAGAATCCAGAATAACAGAAATTTTACATTCCACTATATTTCCTGGACTCCCTTTTATAATACGTGCATATAATATAAAAGTATCTCAATGACACTTTAAACTATTTGATTTCCAATCATAAAAAATACATAAAAGAGCACATTGTTTTATATGTGATGAAAATTGAATTACAGTCGAACCTCTATATAACGAAGTCGCTAATTCCCGAAAAAAGTTCGTTATATGGAAAATTCGTTATATAAAGGTTTATCTTTCAATATACTTTACACACACAAACTACATAAAACAAATTTTAAATCTATAAATATTAAACATTGAAAAAGTATTCATTTACACTTTTTTTTTGTAAATTAATATTTAAGTATTTTATATATCTTAACTATCAAAAAAAAAAAACTTCAAGGAAAACAAGAAAAAGAATATCGTTGAATATACTGTATTTTCAACACTAAGAAAATAATTTTAAATTAAAATTAATGAATTTTAAGGACATTTCTTAAATTAAAACATACAAATAATTTTAAGCATACATTATTTTATAACTAGAGAATCTAAACATACATTACCACATGCATCCTTAAATTTAATTACTCATAAAATCTGTTAATTTTGCTTGAGTTTTTTTTATGGAAAAATGTTTTGTTTCATAATATACTCACATCTTTGCAATACAGCAAAATTTCCTTTATGACCACCATGAAATAAGTTAAAAAAGAGAATTGAAATGTCCAGAAATACTTAAAACACAAGGAGAAAAAAAAAATTGAATCACGAAAAAAAAAGTTCGTTATATAGGAAATGCACTTCGCCATAGGGAGGTTATTTTACGAAGAAAATCGTAAAATGCTCTTGGTTCCAGGAAAAAGTTCTCTATATAGAAAACTTCGCAATATAGAGGTTCGATTGTATTTTCATTTTTCATTACGAAACCAAATAGCTGTTTTATGCATTAAAAACCCCAAACCCCACTTTCTGCATATTAAGATAATGCACCTTCTCAGACATCAAGAGTAGTAATGATGTCTGTGACGAAACTCATTTGCTTTCATAAACTTGTTTATTTAAACACCACAAACACAAAAATTCGCATTTAAACAGAACAGATACTGGTACAAATATTTACTACCACATTCCTTCGACCAAAGCCGGAATAGAATCTTAAGAGACCATGTGTAAGGCGTTATCTCCCTCTTCTTCCCCTTGGAGTGAGGTTTCAACCGACATTTTTTTCTCCCCACAGGAAAACTTCGGGGTCATTGATCTTAAGTTATCACAACGTCTTCAGAAAGACGAAGTGGTTAGTTTTATTTATTTATTAATTCTTTCGCCATTTGATAATTCTCTTTCCGTTGTCGAGCTTTCCTTCTTCATATCTATAAAAAGTTTGTTTTCAATTTTGTTCTAAAAATAATTATCACTCTCGCAGTCGGAAAGTTCTAAATAATCAATTTAATTCTACATGAATAGTTTAATTTTTCGTTAGATATTTGATTATCATGAAACGTAATTGGTCTATGGGAATTTTGACAGGATAAATAAATGGGTTAAATGAAAATCATCAACCAGTGGTGTAACGTACACCCCCGCAACCAGGGACGTCTTAAGACTCTTTGAGGCTCTGGACCCCTATGGGAAAAGTAGGACCTACCTGAGATCTTTAAAAGTAGACAGCTATAGCATACATTGTCAAACGGTAATTTGAAACAAATAAATGTGCACGACTTACAATCTCAAAAACCTGGGCACAAAATGGCTCGACCGCATTTCAACTAAATGTGTTGAATGATTCTTTATAGTATTAGGCCTAGGCCTAGACATGGACAACAGTTATCACATAATAATACAGTTTTACCACCTGTGCCAGTTGACATGGAGTTTGAAATTCACTGTGACGTAAATAAACCAAATATTTAAATTAATAAATATACCATTATTTTTCTCAAACGTCACAATCTAAATGTATTTAATTATGATAGGTTGCTTGTGTGTTATATCCCATATTGTTTAAAAAATTGAAACTCCTTCTCGCAATACCATTTTCATTTATACCATAAAGTATACTTCGTAGAGTTAAATGGAAATGGTCATTATATAAAATTTTTAAATGGAAACATTTCCTAAAGAAACAAAAGAAAAATGTTAAGAGGTCTCAGGTGTTAAATTTTCTAGGTGTCTAAAATATAAACAATTTTCAAAAGGTATAATTCATTTAAAAACTAAATTTAATAATTCAAATCTTTTCACATTAATTATAAAACAATGGACTTCAGAAAAGTATAAAGTTTAAAATATAATCATAATTTTAAAATCATTGCATATGAAAATTCTATGATAAATATAAGTATTTTTTTGTTACGTATTTTCTAAAATAGTAGCATCTGATGTATAAAAACTTATAAATTATAAAAATCATACTTAAGCCGTGCTTAATTTAGTATTATACTCTTTTTGTATTTCAAAATATATGTCATAAACACAATTTTAATATTTTTAAAAATGTATTTTTTTGATAAAATATGTAAGTTATTATTATATTTATATAAATAGCTATAGTGTAATGAGAATACATTTAACTTTATTTTCAACTTATAGCTAGTATTAAAGCTACTATTTTAGAAATACGTGAACGCAAAATCAATATTTATCATGAATTTTCATATGCTTATGATTTAAAATTATGATTATATTTTAAACATTTTATACTTTTCTGAAGCCCCATTCTTTTTAAAAAAGTTAAGAGATTCGAATCTTTTAATTGAAATTTAAAAGAATTATACCTGTTTGAAAATTGTTTATATTTTCAGACCTCTAGAAAAATTTAACACCCCTGAGACCCCTTAAATAACATCAGAAATCTGGTGTGTAATAGTGGAGAGTAAACAAACTAATGAATTCAGTTTTCAAAAATTATAAAATTTAAAAGAGTTTAGTATTCCTTTCGTTTTGCAATTGTCTATCATAAAAAATCCTTCCAACTTTACGTTCGGACATGCGTACTTCATTCTTATATTTCATAGAAAACATCCTACCTAGTAATGCTTCCAGAATTTTTAGAATTTATTCGTCTATTTACACAGTTATAAACTTTTTTAAGCGAACAATAGATCAAACACATAACGGAATGGTAGGCAAATATAAGGAGTTGAGACACGAAAATTAAGTCCATGTTTGTGTCGGAAATGGTTGCGCAATGGACGACTACTGTCTAGCCAGTCGATAACGGACATGCGTTTCACAAATGGATGAAAAGAGTAAGTTCGTCCTTGAAAGAATTAGAATTGCTTCCGGAATCAAAAAACCTTTTTCACTTTATCGAAACAACATGCAAGAGGGCTTTAACTCCTAACACCAGCTGCTTGTCGCTTGCAGACGACATTGTTTTTAGATAAGCTAATTCACGGAGGGATATTCATATCTATGCCACTTAATAAATGTCCCATTCTTGTACAAAAGCAGATTTTATGAAGGAAAAGATTTAGAAAAAAATTTAACATGGAATATCTGTTTTCCGGCAATTTAAAGATATATGCGAAAAACTAAAAAGGAATACGAAGGGTAATATAGTTATAAGAATATGTCCTGAAGTATATCCTATAACAGAGAGAAACCTATTTTTGGGTTGTGGTAAAAAGTTAAACCAAAGAGTAAAAAAAAAAAAAAAAATTGAGAACCGATTAATGTATGGAAATCTATAATAAGTTTGACCGTATTATCGTTCAATTCCTACTATTAGTGTTCACTCTCTCTCTCTCTCTCTATATATATATAGGTCAATTCTCTACTAACAAGAGATCACATCCAAACAATAACATAGACAAACACATAGACAGCAGGAAAATCATACAATGAAGGACAAAAAGAGTAATCGAGATAATAAATATAAAATGGATGCTGCAAGTAAGCATGAACATTACTGACTTAGACAGTTAATATATAAAAATTAAATTATATAAAAGTGGGGTTGAATATGCTTTTTTGGCCAGCCAACCTTCCCTATTGTAAATAACACTGGAGCAAAACCCATAGGAAATAATGGATAGAAATATCTAAATCCATTACAAGATAGTGGTGTAACTTACCTAAAAATTGCACTTTTACAAATTTAAAAGCCCGCGCTAAATCTGAGTGGAAACATTCAATTTGTTGCCAGATTCTATACCCTCCTAATACAGATTTAAACTGCAAAGAGTGGCTTAAAATGTAATTCTAACAAAAAGATTAAAATGGAAATAAAAATTAATAATAGTTGCATATTATATCATAACTATACAACACCAGAGTAAATATGAATAAAAATAATAGTAAGTAATTTCTAATCTAATATTAGACTATGGAGATAACTATAACAAAATATTTGTTTATAGTAATAAGTCATTATCAATCTTCATAATTTTAATCCTAACTATTTTGAATAGCTTTTTTATTTATATAACTATTAATAAAATAAATTGGGTATTTGATTTAAGCAATATTTAGTAAAATGTGTATAGTTATTTATAATGTCTGATTTTTTTGACACAAGAAATTTATTACGTTGTATATAATTAATAATAATATTTCTGAATATGGAAACATGTACATTACTCTCCCAATGAGGAACTTTTATAATATAGAAATTAAATTCTTCTCTTTTATCATAAATATTAGAAACTATTATTTTTCATATAATTTGACATGTATGTCAAGAAAATTTGCTTCATTGTTGCAGCATATTTGTCTGTATTAAATTAAGATATTGTGATAAAAATTAATGTTAGGTATAAAATTGGTTTGTTTGCCAAAGATGATTATATCATCTATATAACGATAAATATAAAATTTAGAATTATTTACCCAACTACTTTCAAAATAATGTAAGTATAAATTGGCAAAGACAGTTGGTGCCTTGTACACCTTGTGGCAATCCTTTAATCTGTTGATAATAGTTACCTTTATGATATATATAGTTCTCTTTAAGTACAAATCCCAAGTAGTGAACCAAATCTATCATAATTAACATTATTAAATAAATTGTCTTTATGTAAATTTACAAGTATATTAATCAAATCATCTATATTAATAGAGTTAAAGAGATCTTCAAAAATTCAAACTATAGACTGAATAAATTTTTATCTTTCATTTTTTCAACAAGTGATTTGCTAGTTTTAAGAATGGCTGAGGATTTAAGGTTATTTATTGTTTCATGCAATATTTCATGGAGAATTTTGCCTGTTTGCTGATATGTATTAAAAACCATTTGTAACTGTCCTAAATTTAACTGGGTCTTTATGAAATTTGGGAGTTAGAAATATATGGAAATTTAAAAATTATTATTAATTTGAATTTTAACTTTTTAAGAAAAAGCCAAAATACGCTTTCTTATTTATTATTTCTATCAGAAACAGAAGACTTAATAAAAGCTGTGTATTATTATCGAAATAATTGTTGATCAATAAATTATAATAGTATTTACATATGAAGGCAAATTTCCTGGCACTTTATATCAATATAAACTATAATAAATTTATATTTCCTGCAAATTTTAATCTGACTTTTAATATTATTAAAAAGATTTTATTATCTGTACCATAGTTATATTTATTGCTGCTTTGTAATTTTATCTTTAAATTCTGTGAATGCCTCTATAGGGCATACTATATTTAATAGCTATTTTGTATATAAAATGCTCAACATCTTTATATATAACTGATTTTTGATAATTTTATTATTATTCGAAATCATTAATCTAAAACCAGTACCTTATTCATAATATTTCTAAGATTATTGTCTTTACACAATATTGAGATCACCAGTAACAACATGCTTGTGATGTTGATCAATGAAATCTTTAAATTCACTACATTTACATATTAAGTTATCTTGCTTTATAGGCACATTATAGTTAAAAATTGATCTACCTATTTTTTATTGTATTTAAAAGCTTTTTTAATAGTGATATTTTGTATTGGGAAAGATGACATGTGTTTTAAATATGTCGAAAATTAAATATTATCATAAGGATTTATTCCATATATAAAAGTGTACAGTATTCTATTTGATAATCCTTATTTACATTAACATTTATGTTATGTTTATTTTTCAAAAATTTATGAATGTCCTTAATAATATGCAAAGCATGACAATCTTTAATTTTATTTGAAATTAATACATCTTCTGTAATACATAATTCTGTCTTACTGAGTCCAAACATAAAAGATTTAATTATATATATATATGTGTGTGTGTAGGGGTGTATTTATCTATACAAGTGGCTCTTCTTTTGTTGTCTAGGGGTAAGTCACTATGTTCAGGATCTTGATATTCAAAGAAATAAGCAGATTAGAAAATTACTGTTTAATGAAACATTAGATTATTTACAATTAAATACTGATCACAAACTTTATGAGTTATTTCACGGAGCATACTCTCAATCATCGCTAAATCTAGCGACACCTACGTTGACCGAAAAACGTGACCTCTCGTTCGTAAACCGGAGTTTGTCCCTCAGACGTCTCTCTCTTCTTAGCCGTTTCTCCCTCTCCCAAAACCCACAGTTCCGGGCGAGGGATGCATATATTTGCTGGTAGTGCCATCTATTGGTGAGGTTGTAACCTCACTGATAGGAATACATTTATATTCCCTAATACTTTAAATCCTACAAACTCGGCCAATCCTGACTTCTCAGTGACGCTTGAGAATGCTCTCATGATTACATATCGTATTACATTACAAAATATAAGAAAAAGTACACAGCATGCATAAGACATAAAGTGAAGGGTATAATTTTATAGTTATTAAAATTAAAATGTATACATTTGTAATTACTTCGTTCTTATCCATGAGAAAAATACTTCATTAAATCAGCGGAAGTAGCAGTTACATTTTGGCCCAGCGTGATCCCCTACTTTCAACCTTCGTATATCTGTTCCTAGGTTTTAATTTCCCCAGTAATTTGATAAGGTCCGAAAATTTGAGTCTAAGTTTAAGGCCTCCACCAACAGGTGGGTTGGACCGCTACCAAATCACCAACTTGGTACTCGGAGCCTTTTTCCCTTTTCTTATTATAAGTTTCTTGTCCTCAGCTTGTATTTTGAGGATGTTTCGTTTGCCTCTTTTGGCTCATATGCTTTCTTGATAGCAATACGTTCTTTCTTAGCTCCTGCATCAGCAGGTCTCTGATTTTTTATATCTTCTTTATTTCGCATCTGAACGCCAGTTAATAACTCAAATAGTGCGTCCATTTGGTGCTAAGGCCAACTGTACTGTTCAGATTCTTTTGCTGCCCGTCAACATGTCGATACTATTTAGTGGGATCATCAAGTGATAACTTTGTTAACACTGGGATGAGAGTGCGGTGAACTCTCTCTACTTGACCATTGCTTCGTGGAACTCCCGCAGCTATCTGTAGATGTTGTATTTCTTCCTCAGCACAATAATCATTAAAGGCCTTTGAAGTGAATGCAGATCCTCGATCTGTTATTATCCGTTTCAGATTTCCAAATGTCTTCTGCTGCAACCTTAACTTATCCAGCACACTGTCTGCGGAAACGGTTTTTACTGGGTACAACCAGGAAAATTTGGTGAAAGCATCGATTACCGTTATAATGTGTTGGTAGTTTTGATGGCTTTCGATTCCAGTGGCCGATAAAGTCTTTTATGATAGGTATGTGCTGCGTTCTTCTTAGGTATTAGGATTTAGAAATCCTTCCCTTTTGCCTGATTTTGTTGGCCAGGAATGCAAGGCACACAATTAGCGATTACTTGTTGGGCAAGTTTGTTTAAATTTGGGATGAAAAACTCTTGCTTAACTACTTCTTCAGTTTTTGAGACAGAAAAGTGACTCTTTTCATGAATTATTATTTTGAATATCTCAGTCTGCATGCCACTAGGGGCAAGTAACTATGAGTTCACGTCCATTTACAAATTTGTGTAGTATCTCATTTCTTTCAAAAAGTCTGCGAGTTTCCACTCACCCAAGAGAGCTTTCAATGTGACACCTTCCATCTTCTGATTGGGCATTCTTCAACCTGAGGGTTGTACCACCATCACCCACCGGATTCGCTCAAGGCATCCACGTGCTTCATTCTCTGACCTGAAGGTGTATTATTTTCATAGTCAAACTCTTCAAGAAGCATTGCCTATCTAGCAAATACGTGACCAAATCTTTCTTTTCCCATGGTTTTCTGGAACGCGCAGAATAATCTGTGTAACTATCTTGACCTTGTAGCCCCAGCAGGTACACTCTTCGTACTTCTTCAGGGCTGCAAACAACAGCAAGAACTCTAATTCATAACTGCTGTACTTCTCTTCAGCAGCGTTGGTTTTCTGCATATATAGTACACGGGATGCAGCCTCCATCGTCTGCCTCTTGGAGCAGAACAGCACCATAACCCTGTTGGCTTGCATCTGTGTGTAACCTGTTTTCTTCCCCAGGTTTGAAAATGTGTTAGACTGATTGGACGTTAAGATTTCTTTGAGTTTTCCAAAAGCTTCAATTTAAAGTTGTTCAAAACGAATCAATTATCTTTTCTTAATAAATCACTATGGGCTTCTTCTGAAATTTTAGAATATTCTGGTATGAATTTTCGAAAGTAACTAGTCAGATCCAAAAAAAGCTTTGAACTTGTTTGAGGGTTATTGGTTGAGGAAATTTTCACTGCCAAAGTGTTTTAGAGAGTGATGGACTTATAGTACCATTTTCAACAATATATATATATATGCCCCAGAAACTCTACCTTCCTTTTTAAAAACTGGCACTTCTTGAATCGGATCTCCAGCCCATATTTTGATGTTACTTCAAAGACGATTCTTAATTTTCTCAACCCTTCTTCATCCGCTGATGGAATTATTAGATCATCCATATAAATTATTATCAAGCCTTTATTCATTAAGTTCCGAAAAATACTGTAGATGCATTTTTGGAAAACACTAGGACTGGTACTCAAGCCAAATGGTACCTTATTGAATTCGAATTGGCCATCAAGAACAATAAAAGAAGTGAACTTTCGACAGTCTTCATTTACGTCAACGTGAAAAAAATCCGTTCTTTAGTTCCAGGGTGGTGTATACTTTCATTTCTTGTAATCTATAAAGAACATCGTCTATTAGCTGCAAAGGAATCTAACTTACCAAGTTTGCGGACTGTGCTGACGGTAGTCAACACAAAGTCTAGAAACTCCATTCTTCTTCTTCACAAGTACTATGGGACTAGCATACTCGGATGAACTTGGTCTGATTATTCCTTGTTCGAGCCATTCTTCAATGTGTTTGTTCACAATTTGCTTTTCCGCTTACGACAACCGACGTGCTGGTTGATAGACGGATATCATCGTTCAGTATTATTCTCATCGTCACATCTGTGGATTCAGTCTTCTCAGGTTTGTACGATGAACTTATTCTGGTTAGAGATCATTTTTCACTTCAGAGTCAAGGATGTGACTGAAATCTAACTCATCTTCAGGATGTACTCCTATATTTTGAATTGGCCATGCCTTTTCCTCATGCTTATGGAACATAACACCATCTTGGTGAAATTCAAAGAAGCTTGTCCCAAAATGTTCGCACCTATAATGGTTTCTCAAAAATTGAGCCGTTTGGTTGGCACCACATGCCACGCTAAAGAATAATTGATCTTGTCCAAGACAAAATCATACTCGAAGGAGCCTTTGGTTACTATTTCAGTTTGTCCTAAAACCGTGGCAACACAGTAGTTTATTTTGGATAGTCTTGAATGGTCAACAATCTTCGTGTTTACATCTTCTGCGATTAGACTAACTGTACTACCAGTATCTAAGTGCTGACACAATTTCATTGCCTAACATAATGGTTTTTAAGTAGCCCTTTCTGTGTGACAGAACAGCTTTTACTCTTTGGAATTGGGTTGTTCTTTGGTCTCTTTCTCATTGCTTTAGGGCAATTAAAACTCAAATGATCTACATGAATGAATATGTAACATTTCCTAGGTGCTCTTTCTATCAAAATCTCTACTCGAGGAGTGTCTAAATACCTTCTTCTCATGCATTGAAATTTCCTCTGTTCTCATATTGTGATTATCAAATTTTCTGAAATGCTCCGCTTGGATTCGATCTCCTAACTTCAGGTCTTCGAACAGGTGTTAAAGTATATATGTTTCTTGTTTCAACGTCCTACGACATCCTCAAATTCTTTCCAAAGCTCTCTCAGCTAACTAACTGGGCAGTTGATACTTGGTCATTCGTCTAAGTGACGTTCTTTGAATTCAATAGGGGCTCTTTTCTTCATCTGGTCTGCTATCATCAGATCCCGTAGTTTGTCAAATGTTTTTTACGTCCAATCCTTCAATCCATCCATTAAAAAATGTTTGAACTTCTTGGTGGAAATCACGCCATGTTTTATCCGAACTTTTCTGATGTGTAACAAATAGCTGCCTGAACTTCTCTGGGGTCAATTTAAACCTTTTAAAAATCAAAGACCTCACGTGATCATAATCCCTCGCCTCTTGTTCAGGTTTTCTAGCGATCAACTGTGTGATTTCCTGTGGGAGCAGGCCTAACAGGTGTGAGACCCAAAACTCTTTCGGCACATCCATCATACATGCTTGGCTCTCAAACAATATTAAATATAAGCTGATATCCTCTTTCATATCAAATTTATGTAGCAGTTTGTTCAATTCATTACTAGGTGTACGATTATTCCTACTCAATATTTCCTGATTTATTCCGATCTGAGCTTCGATTCTAAGTTTTTCTAACTCAAAATTATCCCATCGTTTCCTTTCTTCTAATAATTCTCTCTCCTTTCTCTCTTCGACGATACCTTCTGTACATCAATTTGGTATCTTCCTCATCGTACCCTGCACTTTTGGTTATTAAATTTTTTAACACTAGCTTAGCCATGTCGACTGTCGCCTCTAAACGCGTAACTCTGTAGCCAACTCCAACAAATCCTCCTTTTCCCCTTTTAACAAGAAAGACATTTTCCCCCCTTTTTTAATTAAGGAGTTAAGATTTTAAACAAGAATTATTGTACTGGGGAATAACAGGTACCGTAAAATCCGGCGTATAGCGCGCACCGGTGTATAACGCGCACCTATACTTTCAAGCTGCATTTTTTAATTTTTAGGTATATTCGCCGTATAACGCGCACCCCTTTACGAAGAAATTGAAATGTTAATATATTATGCCTTTGTGTTTTGAAACCATTTATTCGAGGCTTTTGAAAAGATAGCATACTTCTAGAGTTACAACTCTTTAGTCTATAAGGCATGTCATTTCTTTTAAATAAACAGCATTTCGATATGCGTAGAAATAATTTTTATGTTCATTTTTCTTTCTTTAAGGCTATCAGCGTATACCCGCGGCAACGCGCACCTTTAAATTTGGATCTAGTTTTTGTGTTAAAAGTGCGCGCTATACCGGATTTTACGGTATATAGTACTAAAGAAAGTCGTGAAAAGTAAGTTAGCTCTGCTAAATTCTCTACCCACACTCCTACTAAATATATAAAAAGTTATGCAAATAAAGTTTTCAATTAAAAAATTTCCAAAACCAATGTAAAATTCAAATAATACTATATCATGCATCAATAATTTTGGTATTAAATCAAATAATAATTTCAAATTTAGATATATAATTCAAAATTAGTTAGTTATTAAACACTCTCAAAAAAGAAAGGGAAAAAAAATATGAAAAGCATATAATGGCAAAATTAGGGGTAGATGTAATATGTTCAGCCAAAAAATTATGGAGAGAGATAGAAAATAACAAAAAATCAATTTCGTTTCAAATATTTGCTCAGATTAAAAATAAAACATAGATTCAAAAAGGAAAATCATCAAAATACTGATTGTCAAAAAACATATAACAGATAAGTAAACATAAATAAGTCTGACCTTGACGTCGAGATGAAAACTTGGCATGAGAGAGGAAGGGAAACTAACACACTCCCTTTTTTTCCCACGTCACAAAAGTCGGTTACTCCATCAACCTGATCTGTTTTGTGAATATTTATTGCTCCCGCGCAAAATGGCGGATATACGAGGATACAAATCTTTACAATTTCAAAATGCAGGGACTGCACTTTCCGCTTAGCCAGGACAGCATTCACTGAAGAAATTCCAATACCGGGGCGGCACTCACTGAAGAAATTATTTTACCAGGACGGCATTCACTGAAGAAATTATTTTACCAGGATGGCAGTCAGAAGTAAAAACAAATGTTATTCGTGGCAGGATGGCACATCACTTAGCGATGAAGAAGGTAATCCTTGGCAATCTGGAATCAATTCGTGTCAGGCTGACACACTAGTCTTCAAACTAAAATGTTCGTTTATATTATCTGGTAGATGATTTTTCAACAGGTGAAAGGTCGGGTGTGGGGTCAACGACTATTTACCAATTTTCTGCTTTTTTTTTAATTAAAAAAAAATTAAATCCCGGTCGAGCTCCCATAAATATGTAAGGGTGTATTTTGTCTATACAAGTGGCTTTTTTCTTTTGTTGTCTAGGGGTAAGTCACTATGTTCAGGATCTTGATATTCAAAGAAATAAGCAGATTAGAAAATTACTGTTTAATGATACATTAGATTATTTCCAATTAAATACTGATTACAAACTTTGTGAGTTATTTCACGGAGCATACTCTCAATCGTCGCTAAGCCTAGCGACACCCCGCGTTGGACGAAAACGTGACTCTCGTTCAAAAACCGGAGTTTGTCCTCAGACGCCCTCTCCTTCCTGTTTCTCCTCTCCCAAAACCCACAGTTTCGGGCGGGGGGTGCATATATTTGCTGGTAGCACCATCTATTGGTGAGGTTGTAACCTCACTGATAGAAATATATTTGGTAAAATCCTAGGAGAGCCCACACCCTTGGTGACAAACCGGAAAAAGCGCCAAGCCAGAACAAGATGGCGCCAAACGAACCCGACAATGGCGGCAAGTGAATATAGTGGGATAAGGTGGTGGCGTAATGAAAATATATGTAAATAATACAGAAATTAAACATTTAAGATAAAAAAAATATAAAAACAGCACTTACTTTCTTACTGCTGATCTTTTCCGAGTGGAGAGCCCAGCGTAACAGATTTTAAAAAAGCCTTACAGGTCTCATCGCTCGCTAAGCGAATGATCGTGCGAGCGCCGCCATATACCTTCGAGGTAATGGTCAAACATACCTTCAGCGTGGCTGGTACGATTTCGAAGAAAGCGCTTTATTGCCGACCATGTTACATCATGCTGATCATTACATTTAGGACATACATAACTCGAAGCAATCAATCCTTCCTTCCCTTTCGCATTCAACAAAGTAAAAAATTCTAAAGTATATTCACTCGCACACAAGCAGCCATAGTTCCAGCCCGGAGCACAACCAGCAAAATGAAATTCGAAATGCCCGCCGACAAAATACGAAAATTCCAGAAATAGTTAGGGTTACCATATCTAGTGTATCAAAGTAGGATTACCAAGATGGCGCAATTATCCCCAACCAAAATAATTTGCGCCAAGGGTGTGGGCTCTTCTAGGACCGAACCATATATTTATATTCCCTAATATACTTTAAATCCTACATATATATATATATATATATATATATATATATATATATATATATATATCTTGTTCAAATTCTTAATCTGTAATAAAATACTTTTTATTCATTTACTCAAGTTCAAACACATTTTTTCTAACTTGTAATGGATAACACTTGATGTTAATACAATTTTTTCAAATATTAATTCATTAATTTAATTAAATTAACGAATAAATATTAACAAACAAAAATAATAGTTCAATACCATATATAAAAAGGAAACCTACTCGTTGTGTCCATGTAGCGCAATGGATAGCATTTTGGACTTCTAATCCAAAAGTCGTGAGTTCGAATCCCACCAGGGATGGCCTAATCTCTGAGATTGTGATTTCTTTTTACTATACTATTTTAGTGGAATAGTTAAATTTAATTAATGAATAAGTAGTAAAACACAAAAATAATAGTCCAACACCCTACATAGAAAGGAAAATGGAAAATTGCAAGGAAAATCGCTTTTTATTTTGCCTTAATATTGTGATTCTGTCATATGTATATACATATTTATATTAATTGTAATTATTTAATAAAAAGTAACTAAAATATAAAATTTTTCTTTGTTGACCTAAGTAGGAATTGACTTTAAAAAAAATTGTATTGCTTGTTTATATTGCTTTCCCCTCTATATTCCCCTGTATTATAAGTCTTAAAACAAGATATCACACTACATGAAGTAAAACAAATATTCTTACATACAATCAAACTCAAGTGAAGAGGTGAAAACAGAAAAGAAAACCTTAAGCTTATTTAAATCTTTTTCCATCAAAATTAGAAATTATTATTTTTAAATTCTTACGTTTCAAATATGAGAATATCAAAACGATAAAACAATATATTTTCAAGTGCGTGAGTGTTTCCTCTAAAAAAAGTCATTTTCTTTGAAAAGACGCGAGCATCAGAAAGAATTCTTAGGTTTCGTAATTGAAGTTTTTTATAAACAAAAATGAAAAAGGTAAATGCTTAACAATTAATAAAATTGTTAGTATTTTGAGAATTAAGGCGAATTTTCATTTTGACCTTAAATTTTCTGGAAACTAAACATGGGTTTTCAGGTTTGATGTTTTTCACATGCACACAAATAATGGTGCTGTCTGTTGCATGCACGTTAGTGGATCATATACAAATGTTTCATTATCAATAAATCATTTACAAAATATTCTTGGTCGATACAAAATATTCTTGGCTTTTGTGTGTAAACCGATTTCTTTAGATATCTTGAGCATAATAAAATACAGCTAAGTATAAAATATAACTAATATACAACTAAGGTAACAAAACTCAATTATATAATGATAAGAAACGTCACATATAACTGAGATATAGCGAAATATATGGATATTTATTATTCTATTTAACCTTTTCTTTTGATTTTACATTTTATTTATCTTAAACCTCTATTGATCGGCAGCAGTAACTCGTTGTTCCTGTTGAATTGGGGATTCTAGACCTGATACTCCTAAAGACTCTCCGTGTGGAGAGGCCGATGCATATAAATCTCTCAAGGTTCAAAGTCCTCGTGTTGAGGAAGTTTGGAGAGCGGGGTGCCAGTTCAGAAGAGGTCCTGTGGCTCAAAATTACAACATCCATCTCCAATAGCTGTATAGAATACCTTCGTTGTTAAAAAGTAATCATCAGTCTTCTATTTATCTATTTTTTAAATTTATCTCACGTGTTATGACATAAAAATTTCTTTATCAATTATTATTCTCACTCACTTAGTCCAAATGAATAAAGTTAAAGTCGCACTACGAAGCAACACGAGGGTTATTGCCGATGGACCTCGTAATTCTGATCTCCGGTCAAGTGACTAAGATGACGGTTGCGTGGCGACAGCGGACGTGGTAGGAGCGGAGACATAACATTTCGTGGTTTGAACGGACACTCAAAACTTATCGTGGTTTGAGCGAACAGGGCCGATCCTAGGGTGTCGGCCACCCGCGTGCAAAGACCAAAGGCCCCTCTAGAGAATTTTTCATATTTTGACTAATACTTTACGTTGACGCTATAAACTCATCTACCTGTATTAAAGTAAAAAGTAAAACATTAATAAAATGTAAATACAATTCTAAGTGCAGACCCTCACCCCTTTTTTTACCAGCTAATATTTCATAATCGCTTCCACGTCACAGGTCCGGGTTCTATTCCCGGATTGGGCAAGGTCGACTCAACCTTTTATCCGTACTGCAGTGGGTGGATAAATGAGTACCAAGCTTGCTTGGGGACTTAAACACTGAGGGTCTCGCTTCAGACTGACAACCTGATCGGGACATCTGCTCATGCACCTCAGCGCCCAATGGTCACGTATACTGGGATGGGCAAAGTAGGCCCTAGCCCTCATGGGCTGTTGTGCCACTGAGTTTGAGTTTAAGTAATATTTCATAATAGCGACAAAATGCTTTAATTAAACAATAAACAAACAAAAATACTATCTTTGAAATAAAAATAGACATTTTATGATTAGAAATATAAAATAACTGTATCAGAAAATATAATCCAATGAAAAAGCTCTAAAGCATAAATCTCGTGAAACGAAAAGTATATAAATCTCTCTCTCAGTCCTTCTACAAAGAATACCTAATAATTAACTATAAAATAACTTTTCTGGCTTTCTGAGAAGCAAATTTGTCAATAGATTCCATGAAATCCACATTTTTTCTGAGATTTTAGATTCAATAGAGATGATGGCTAAATCTGTGAAAGCCTTTTTTTTTTTGTCATATTATTTCTCGAGTAATTTTTAATAATTTTTCACTAACTGAAACTTCTTTCCCCTGAAGCTAGAGAAACAAGTAAGGTTGAAAAATTCTTATTGCTTGAACAAAATTTGGAGATCATTCTTGACTATGACTTCTAATACCTCAATTGGCTGTTGAAGTCATTTCATTAAAGGGTTGAATGCCGTCTATATCTTTCACAATACTTCTTTCCTCCTGCACTTGTAACAATATTCAAGTCCATTTCAGGCTTTAATGAGATCATCATCAGAAATGTTGCGAAAACTTATACAGAAAGTAGAATATCGAATAGCACTCAGATAATAAGTTAAATCGTCCATTAGTTGAAGATATCGTGAATTGCTGGAAGGAGTTTGAAGCTGGTTCATCTCACTGCCCTAGTAAACAAATCAATAGGCCTTTTTCCTGATCTTCGAGATGGAAAATTCAGGATCAATACCTAAATTTCTATTAAGTGTTGTTACTGAATCGACAGATATCTTAAAGTTATCACATCTTTGGGAAACTAAATATTTTTTAAGATTACCTAAATCTTCAATGCATTCCACGATGTTTAATTTAGGATTTTGAATTGATTTACTCAATACATCAATTCTTGATAATAAATCATACCAAATTAAAAAATTGAACACAAATTTAAATGTTTCAATTTTTTTTTCCTGTCTCTGACGCGGTATCTTCAATTTAAGCACTTAATGCTGTAATAATTTTTTAGATTTTGTTTAAGAGGTCTCATAGCATTGATATACGACCTTCACTCCTTGTTTTTATTAATGGTTTTAAAGTTAGAATTTTCACTTGTTTATTTTGGTAAATACCATCGATATGAGGACGCAGAAAAGGAATTGCATACCTCTTGCACCATAATAAAAAATAAAAACAGAAATTTCACTAATGGAGCTGGCAGCGTCATTAACGACGAGATTTAATGAATGAGCCGCACACAACACACACACGGACAGACAATATAAAGTGAGGTGGGTTTTTTTCTTTTATCAAACATACACTGCTGGCCACTGTAAATGCAACACCCAGAAAGACAAGAGATAGCACAACAAAATTTATTTTGTAGATAACATGTTGACCAAGTATCAAATGATTAAATTTATAGACTTCTGTGAAGTGTGGTTCCTGCCAGAATTAGTAACCAGAGTAGCCACCATTGTTGGAGATAACCGCTGCCACACGCCTCAGCATTGATTCAAAGAGACATTGGATGTGTTCTTTGGGTGCAGCAGACCAAGCAGCTTCCACACGTTGCCAAAGTTGATCTGGTGGGGCAGCTGGGGTGTAATCTGGGTCAATCGTTGAGCAACCATGGACCACATGTTTTCTATCGGCGAAAGATCCAAAGAGCGAGCCGGCTAGTGAGGCAATTCAATCTGGTGATTGACGAAGAACTTTGGACAATGCGTGCCACGTGTGGTCACGCATTATCCTGTTGAAATATGGCTGTGGCTAAGCCCTGAAGGTAAGGAAGGAAAACTGGCTCCAACACATCGGAGATGTAGCACTGGCTGTTTAAAATACCGGCAATGCGTACTAGAGGAGTGTGCGAGAGTGATATCCAATACCGCCCCATACCATAATACCCGGTGCATTACCAGTGTGGCGATGCATAACGCAGCTGTTCAGCATCCTCTCTCCACGGTGTCTCCAGACTCGAATCCAACCATCGTGGTGTTGCAGACAGATGCGTAACTCGTCAGTAAAGACAACTTCATTCCATTCTGCCTCCCACATCCTTCTTTCATCGCACCATTGGCGGCGGAGACGTCTGTGGTTCTGCGTCAAGCGTAGACCAAGCAATGGACGTCTTGCGGACAGACCACTCTGCTGTAAACGGCGTCGAATGGTACGCGCAGACACTGAATGATGCATTACAGACTCAATGTACCGTGCTATGGTTCGTGATGTGACTGAGCAATCCGTCACTGCCATGCGCACAATTTGCCTGCCCTCACGTGAAGTGGTGCACTGAGGAGGATGCAATCGACCACGTCGGTCCGTTGTACCCTTCTGCATCCAACGGTCACATATCCACATTACAGTTGTTTGGTTTCGTCCAACACGACTACCGATTTCCCTGAAAAGTAATCCACAATCTCGGTAGGCCACTATCCTTCCTCTGTCGAACTCGAATACTTGATCAAAAGCTGATCGCTGTTTTCTACGAGACATAACTGATCGTGTTTTGAAAAAACCACAAGAAAAACACAATTGCCGAACTTGAAATCGTCGAAATCCCTAAGTCTTAAATAGCGCTTTGAGGTGGCGCCACAGGCGCGCGTGATGTGTGTCTGCGCTGAAATTCTAATCATTTGCATATCTCACCTTTGCTAATGCATGTTGTAAATTTCATGTTATTTGCATGCTTCCCTTATGGTGTTGCATTTACGGTGGCCAGCAGTGTAAATTCTGATGTAGAAAAAAATTTATCTCGTGTTAAAGACTGTATATTTTCTGGCAAATACTAAGATGGATTATAACTCGTAATATTAAGAGTGCCTTTGTACGATATTTAGATTAAAAATCGTTAATAAAGAAATCCATTTGAAATTCACAAGAAAAAAAATTTCTTCACTCCTCTACGTTAATTTAAAGTGATTTTTCATAAATTGACAAATTTCACATTATTTTTAATATACAAGTAAAGGTAAATATAATAAAACTAAGAAAATGATTTTAAATAATTTTTCATTAGAAATTAATTTTTGTTGAAAATTACCGTTAAATCTGGAAAGCAAATTTTTAAACTTAAACACTAAATAGTATATCTAAAACTTGTTGAATTGATTTAAAAAAAGTTGACTGTATAAACAGATTATTTCCTACATATTTATAGCCAACTTCTAAATGCGGGAAAAAATGTTTTGAAATTATTTTTGAAATATATATTAACCTGTTGTATGAATAAATATATCTGAAATTCTTAGAGCAATGAATAAAATAAAAGAATGATCTGGCTGTATATTAAAATCAACAGTAATAGACAATTCTGATACATAATTTATAATTGAATGTATCAGGACAAATATTTGGAAACAATTCAACTCGGCTTCATCAATTCAGTCTTAAACGTAATGCATACAGAAGATGTTATGAAAAACCATTGTTTTTTTTTTATTTTATTGTGTACCACAAAGTATCACACGAGGGCTTACAGAAGTAAGCACGAAGCACACATCTTAAAGGAAGGAAATTAAAGTCACAAAGGATCGCAATACAAACATCCATGTCTTATCGGGATTCGAACCCAGGCCCTACGGCACAGCAGTCAACGTCACTAACCACTATATCGTACAGACAACAATGAAAAGCCATTGGATAGATAAATTCTGCTAATATAAAGGAAATAGTAAACAAGGTGACACGGTAAGGGGCTAAGTTAGCGTTTCTCAAAGTGTGGGGCACGCTCCCCTAGAGGGGCGTAATAACTCCATGAGGAGGGCGCGAGCATATTAAAAAGTCGAAAACAAAATATTATTTAAAAAAATTTTTTCATTCACTGAAAGTAAACAAACCAAATGCATTTTGACATAATAAAAAATAAAACACATTTACACTGATATAATACACTTATAAATGTATCAAGACTGCACATATAATGTATTTTATATAATTAATTTAACAATACTAAGTTAAGAACAAGTTTAATAATTACAAGTGACCCAATGGGCTTGTCGCACAAAATTACATACAAAAATAAACTCTTATCTTGATAATTTGTACGGTTTATAATTAATCCCTTAACGGCCGATTAAAAGTTACGCGATTCTCTCCCTAATGTCACCGTTCTCCACATAGGCACACGTATGTGATGTATTTGGGGGTGGGAAGAAAAGGAATGCATAAGCAAATTATCTGAAATAAGTAAATCTTTCACAATCACTGTCAAGATCCTTTTTATTGCATTCCAAAGCCTTTCTAATAATTTTATGGATAGCAGTGCACAGAAAAGATCGTACTTCAGAAAGACGTATATGTATGTCCGTGGAAATTAACGTTTTGGTTGAGCGAGACTTTATATACGCCGGTGGTCACTAATGAGGTTTAAGTCGTATGTAGCTTTAACGTAAAAGTATAGTATTAAGGAATTCAAAACATTGTTATTGCATAGAGGGAGGGGGGCGATGAAAATTATGATTGAATACTGGGTCGCAAATATTGTAAGTTTGAGAAGCACTGAACTAAGGAATTAAATATAAATTTCAAGCCCTTTTTTTGTATTAAAATGTTTTGATTCACAGAGGGACATAGCTTACGTAAAACATTTTTGAAAAACAAATCATCATTTATTATTATTTATTATTTTTAAGACAAAATATAGTGGAATTATTACCTGTGCAAAATAGTCCTGCCTCGACGGTGCCTACTCAGGTCAGAGAAAAGTTTGTTGTGACTACACATTCCTGATTGCTCGTTTCGAACTAAAGACACCACCCAAGAAGCAAATCTTTTCACAGATTTTTTTTTAAAAATTAAAAGTAAAAGCATGTTGTTTGGGTAAAGTGGTCGTGGGGGAGTGAATGTTAACGTCGCACTATTCAGCTACTCGAAGGCTTTGGGCCAAGGAACTCATAAGTTTGAACCCTGGTCAAAGGTGATTGTGAGAAAAATGCGTTGATGTATGCAAATGTTTAAGCATCGGTGCTTCCATCTATTACCTTCTTCTATTATATCAGTAGTGTACACACACACAAATGCACGTATCATTTACTTCTATAAAAAAAAGGTGCAAAAACTCAATTGTTTCCTGTGTTTCTCAAAACAATGGTGGTTGCCCCTCATTTCTCACTTTTTTTTTCAGTGCGTTCTCACAGCGCCAATACAATCAATCTTCAAACTGATTCACGGAGATTTGGTGTTCAACCAAGTATATCCGGGGACTCCACAAGTCAAAATAAAAATTCGAAAAGAAAAAATAAACATGTATGCAAAATAGATTAATCTCCTCTATAGAGTTTATACAGCGGTCAAAAAAAGTATTCGACATGTGAAGATTTCTGCATATATCGAATTAATAAATAAAAAATGCATACAAAAACAAAACAATTTTTATTGATTTTAAACCAAAAATCATTAAGTATTAAATGCAGCATCTTTTGCAATACATTAAAATGTAATAAGTTAACCAAATGACTATTATTTCATTCAAAGGCTATTAAACAAACAAAAAAACTATTCGACAAAACATGAAAATAAATGAAAATAATTCAAATAACATAAAACTAATATCTAATTGCTCTTCCACTCCAACTGGTACATTTTTCTAAACGCTGCGGCATCGATTTAACCAAATTTTCTGTCACCTCCTGGTCAATTTTTGCCCATTCCTGTCTAAGGATCTCCATTTGACGTTTGTTGGAAAAATGGCGCCCCCTTAATCTTTTTTTCGAATATGCTCCACGGGTGCTCAATTGGGTTGAGGTCTGGACTTTGGGCGAGTGTTTTTATAACTTTTGGGCAGTTGTATAGCAGCCAAAGCCTTGTATTGTGAGCGGAGTGCTTTGGGTCATTGTCTTGGTAAAACTGGTAATCCTCCTCGATTCCCAGATTTTCAGGACTGGCACCTAGACTGTCAATTAAAATACTGTTTTAAATTATATTTGTGATTTTTAAACGTATATATTTCCTTATTTATCTCTGCACCCTTAATTTGTTCTAAGATGGGGAAAAATTGTGTCCGCTCTAACCACGATGAGTTTCAGAGTATCTGCTCAAATCACGAAATATTATGTGTCCGCTCCTACCACGTCCGCTGTAGCCATGCCACGAAGGAGGACACCTGCGCTTGCAACCCCCTCTCCAAACTACCACTCCACACCAATGTGATGACTTTGAGCTCGACACATTCAGCATGCATCAGCCCCTCTACACGGTTGATCTTCAGTGGCACCAGGACTCGAACTTGTGACACGCTGGTGGCTCTTATATTTAGGAGAGATAAAACTGTGTTAAATCTTTAAACGAAAAAACACACATACAAGATTTAAATACACTGCTGGCCACCGTAAATACAACACCAAGAAAGACAAGAGATAGCACAACAAAATTTATTTTGTAGATAACATGTTAACCAAGTATCAAATTATTAAATTTATAGACTTCTGTAAAGTGTGGTTCCTGCCAGAATCAGTAGTCAGAGTAGCCGCCATAGTTGGAGATCACCGCTGCCACACGCCTCGGCATTGATTCAAAGAGACATTGGATGTATTCTTGGGGTGCAGCAAACCAAGCAGCTTCCACACGTTGCCAAAGTTGATCTGGTGTGGCAGCTGTGGTGTAATCTGGGTCAATTGATGAACAACCATTTACCACATGTTTTCTATCGGCGAGAGATCCGGAGAGCAAGCCGGTCAGGAAGGCAATTCAATCAGGTGATTGACGAAGAAACTTTGGACAATGCGTGCCACGTGTGGTCGCGCATTATCCTGTTGAAATATGGCTGTAGCCAAGCCCTGAAGGTAAGGAAGGACAACTGGCTCCAACACCTCGGAGATGTAGCGCTGGCTGTTTAAAGTACTGGCAATGCGTACTAGAGGAGTGTGCGAGAGTGATATCCAATACCACCCCATACTATAATACCCGGTGCACGACCAGTGTGGTGGTGCATAACGCAGCTGTTCAGCATCCTCTCTCCATGGTGTCTCCAAACTCGAATTCGACCATCGTGGTGTTGCAGACAGATGCGTGACTCGTCAGTAAAAACAACTTCATTCCATTCTGCCACCCACATCCTTCTTTCATCGCACCATTGGCGGCGGAGACGTCTGTGGTTCTGCG